>CM017443.1:26834322-26985862 GCA_007726485.1 Eragrostis curvula
GAAATCAAACTCCTTGCTCCCTCTGAAGTCCACCTCACGCAGCGTATCCACGAACTTTTCAGGCACAAACTCGTCTGGCCTCTCCCACAATTTTGTGTCCCGCATAATAGCCCATGAGTTGAATAGCACGGTGCTACTCTTTGGCACAACGTAGCCGCCGATCTCAACACCGTCTTCTGTGGCCTTGTGGGGTAACAACAGCGGCGCCACCGGGTGCAGCCGCATGGCCTCCTTCACCACGGCCTGAAGGTATGGCATGTTAGACAAGTAGATATGTACGGTTTAGATAAGATCAAATCTTAGTTCGTAATCTCTTCTCAACAACCTCCTGTAATCTCTCTTTCTCTCTCGGTTGCAACTGACACAGATGTAATCCCGGAGTACTGCTGTGTATCCGGCACATTATATAAAGGAATAGAGACGCCGTCCAAGGGTGTGCGATTCCTGGCCAAACCTTTTCCACAACACAAAACCTAACATGGTATCAGAGCCATTCTGATCTTCCATGTCTTCCGCATCTACTACCTCAACCATGGCTTCCTCGACCGTCACCACAAGTTTTGGCCACTTCGTCACCATCAAACTCACAAGAGACAACTACCTCCTATGGCTGGCTCAGATCAAGCCATATCTGCGGAGCCAGCAGTTGCTTGGCTTCGTGGACGGCACTTCACCGGTGCCGGAGAAGACCGTCACCTCAGGAGAAGGTGACAAAGCCACGACCGTGACCAACCCGGCATACGATCAGTGGCCGCTCCAAGATCAACTCCTCCTCAGCGCGATCAACTCGTCGCTGTCGCCGGAGGTCCTCAGCCAAGTCATGAGGGCCAATACGGCGCGTGAGGCCTGGGCCACACTTGATGGCCTGTACTCCGCCCAATCCAGGGCACGGCTCATGCAAATTCGCATGCAATTGGCGACGTTGAAGAAACAAGGCATGACGGCGTCCGAGTACTTCGACCGGGTGAAAGGCTACGCCGACACCCTCGCTGCATCAGGCTCACCACTGCAGGATGATGAGATCATCTCTTATCTCCTCAGTGGGCTGAATGAAGACTATGACTCCCTCGTCACATACATCACCGTCAGGCCGACTCCCATGACACTCAGTGAGGTATACAATCAATTAATCAGTTTTGAGATGCGTGTAGCTAGTCGTTCTCCGACGACTCAGCTAGATGCATCGTCTGTGAACTATGCATCAAGAGGAGGCCAAGGCAACCGCGGTGGCCGTGGCGGCAATACTGGTGGCCGTGCACCGCGCGGACGCAACGGTGGTGGCGGCAGCGGAGGTGGCCGCAGCAATGGTGGCCCACGCAACAGCTCTGGCAGCAACTCCACCAAACCCGAATGCCAGATCTGTGGCAAGATTGGGCATTCGGCGAAGCGCTGTTGGTACCGATATGAGGAGGATGACAAGAAGACTGCTGCGTACGCCTCCAACCCGTCGTACTCCACCGACTCCTACTGGATCTCCGACACTGGGGCTACACATCATGTGACCAATGATCTTGATCGCCTTGCTCTGCGAGAGAAGTACCAGGGGAAGGACCAGATTCAGACTGCTGGAGGCACAGGTATGCCCATCCTTCATGTTGGTCACTCGCAAATTTTTGCATCACATCGATCTCTGAAACTCAACAATATCTTGCATGCGCCAGCCTCATCTAAGCATCTTTTATCTGTCCATCGATTCACCAATGACAACAATGTTTTCTTTGAATTTCATCCTCGTTTTTTCGTTGTCAAGGATCGAGTCACGAAGAAACCTCTGCTTCACGGTAGATGCAAGAATGGCCTCTACCCTCTAGAGTTGGACAGCGTCAAGTCGAGGGAAGCACTGCATGTAGCCACACCTACAGCAGAAACATGGCACTGTCGCCTAGGACATCCAGGATTGTCAGTAGTTCAGAGAGTTGTTAGTCATAATAATTTGCTTGTTTCCTCAAATAATGTTGCCACTGTTTGCAACGCTTGTCAAATGGCCAAGAGCCGTCAACTCCCTTTTTCAGATTCGAATAAAGTTACTGCTTCCCCGCTTGAACTTGTGCACACTGATGTATGGGGTCCTGCAATTAGATCCTCGAGTGGTTTCCACTACTATGTTTCTTTTATTGATGATTACACTAAATTCACATGGATCTACCTCATAAAGCACAAATCTGAAGTTGAAAATATTTTTCTTCAGTTTCAAAAACATGTTGAGCGCATGCTGAACAAGAAAATCTTGTGTGTTCAGAGTGACTGGGGTGGGGAGTACCAGCGTCTGCACAAATATTTTCAGGAGATTGGCATTCAGCATAGGATTTCTTGCCCTCATACACACCAGCAAAATGGTGTTGCAGAACGCAAGCACATGCATATTGTGGATGTAGGACTTGCTCTTCTTGCTCATAGTTCTATGCCTCTTCGTTTCTGGGATGAAGCTTTTCTCACAGCCTGCTATCTAATTAATCGACTTCCTAGCAGAGTTATTCAGAATCTCTCACCTTTTGAAAAGTTCACTGGTAACAAACCTGATTATTCATCTCTGAAAATTTTTGGCAGTGCCTGTTGGCCCAACCTGCGTTCATACAATGCTCATAAGCTCTCTTTTCGATCTCAACGTTGTGTGTTTTTGGGCTACAGTAGCTATCATAAAGGGTACAAATGCTTTCTTCCTTCTACAGGCCGTGTCTATCTGTCTAGGGATGTTATTTTTGATGAACATTGTTTTCCATATGCTGAATCATCCACATCCACATCCAAGCAGCCTATCTCTGAAACAGCTCTCCTACCACCAGTTGCCTTGCCTTTTCAACCCAACCTACCTCCTTCATCCAACTCTGCTCCTACTGCGAGTGATCACATGGATGATAGGGCTGATACTGTACTTTTGCATAATGAAACTGACCATATTCCTGTAGATACTTCTCTTGATGTGCAGGTCCCTGAAGCATCAGAAAATTCTGCTATTACACCTGAGACAATAGTTGCTGCTGACAATATTGCTCCAGTTTCAGTCATGCCAGATAATATTCAGACTACTCAACCTGAACCTGCTGCATCTCCTCCTGTCAATAGACCATGCACAAGACTTCAGAATCAAATTGTCAAGCCGAAAACATTCAATGATGGGACAATTCTTATGATCCTCGCAAGAAGAATTTCTTGGCTCAACGTGATTCTCATACTGAACCGGCTTCTCATGCGGTTGCACTGCAAGTTCCACATTGGAAACATGCTATGCAGGAAGAGTTTGATGCAATGACTCAGAACAAAACCTGGCATCTTGTTCCATCCAGGAGAGGCATGAATATTGTTGACTGCAAATGGGTGTTCAAAGTCAAGCAAAATGCAGATGGTTCAGTGGAACGCTACAAAGCACGACTGGTGGCTAAGGGTTTTTGTCAGAGATATGGTCTTGACTATGAAGACACCTTCAGTCCAGTGATCAAACCAACAACAGTCAGGCTTCTTCTCTCTTTGGCTGTTTCTAGAAATTGGAGTATTAGGCAAGCTGATGTTAAAAATGCATTTCTTCATGGCATTCTTCAGGAAGATGTATACATGCAGCAGCCACCTGGTTTTGAGGACCCTGCCCATCCATCATATGTGTGCAAACTGGACAAAGCTATTTATGGCCTCAAACAAGCTCCTAGGGCATGGTTTTCCAAGCTCAGCTCTCATTTGTGTGCTTTGCAATTTGTGCCCTCCAAGGCTGATTCTTCTCTATTCATTTATAGCTCTCCACAGTTGACTATGTATATTTTGGTGTACGTTGATGATCTTATCATTATCAGTTCATCCAATGCTGCTACTGATGGGCTTCTTCAAAAACTGAATGCTGCTTTTGCTATCAAGGACTTGGGTGCTCTCAACTACTTTCTTGGCATTGAGGTGCACACAACTCCAGGGGGGCTCATCCTATCCCAAAAGAAATATATTCCAGATCTCCTTAAGAAGGCAAATATGACCTTGTGTCGACCTGTTTCTACACCAATGTCAAGTTCAGAGAAGTTAACAAAGCATTGTGGTCAAATATTATCTGCAGAAGCTACTACTCGTTATCGAAGCACTGTTGGAGCTCTGCAGTATTTGCTAGTCACCAGACCAGACATTGCTTTTGCAGTAAACAAAGTCTGTCAGTTCATGCAAGAGCCCACTGAAGATCATTGGAGTGCTGTAAAGCGTATATTACGATATCTGAAGTTTACTCTCAATGATGGACTGAAGATTGGTCGATCTCCCTCTAGTACAATTAGTGCATATTCAGACTCTGATTGGGCTGGGTGTTCTGACGATCGTCGTTCTACCAGTGGCTTCTTAGTTTATTTTGGTACAAATCTTGTATCCTGGAGTTCTCGGAAGCAACCCACAGTTTCACGTTCAAGCACAGAGTCAGAATACAAGGCTCTTGGTAATGCAACTGCAGAGGTGATTTGGTTGCAGTCTCTACTTCGAGAACTGAGAGTTAAACAAACCCATCCACCGGTGCTTTGGTGTGATAATTTGGGAGCTACATATCTTTCAGCCAATCCAGTTTTTCATGGACGAACAAAACATGTTGAGGTGGATTTTCATTTTGTACGAGAGAGAGTTGCGCAAGGGGCACTGAAGATTTGTTTTGTTTCTTCAAAGGATCAGCTGGCTGATGGTCTCACTAAACCTCTGTCAGCAGGCATGTTCAGAGATTTCAGATTCAATCTCACGTTGGTAGAACCGTGACATGAGATTGAGGGGGGCTGTTAGACAAGTAGATATGTACGGTTTAGATAAGATCAAATCTTAGTTCGTAATCTCTTCTCAACAACCTCCTGTAATCTCTCTTTCTCTCTCGGTTGCAACTGACACAGATGTAATCCCGGAGTACTGCTGTGTATCCGGCACATTATATAAAGGAATAGAGACGCCGCCCAAGGGTGTGCGATTCCTGGCCAAACCTTTTCCACAACACAAAACCTAACATGGCAGGCGGGCTGTATCTGGTTCCTCGATGACTTCCTTGCCACCAAAAGTACCTTACCTTTGCCATGACACTTGGGTTACGGAGCAGCTCTGCCATCGCCCAACTCACGGTGCTTGCGGTAGTATCACTGCCAGCGACAAATAGATCGAGCATAAAGGTTCTTACTATATTGTCACGATCGATCTTGCCTGCGGACATGAGATCCAAGAGTACGTCAAGGAAGTCATTGCGCTTATCCTTGGAAGTGGAGGCCTCGGCCAACCGGCGCTCAACAATTCCATCCAAGATGTGAAACATTTTCTCCAAGTGGCCAGATACCTCGCGACGTCTTCCCTGCAGATCGAGCGGTTTGAGGAAAGGGAAAAGGTCAGAAACATGTGCGAGGCCACGATGCCGCGCATGGTCTTCCACTGCGGGTCCGAGCTCGGTTGCCACAGCATGGACGTTCTGGACAACCCGAGCGCGTGCGTGGCGTCCGGGATGTTACGCGCAGCGAGGCCCCTGTCGTACTTCGTAAAGGCCTCTCTTGCCGTGTCGCGGGTGTGACACCCCGTGTCACTGGCACCAGGCAGCACCCACATCCCAACTGAACAGAAACCAAAAAGCAAATCAAGTTTAAATTCGAAATTCAAATTTCAAACAATTGCCAAATTCAAGCTTCTAAAATAACTCAAATTTTTGCATGACAACTTGAGCCAACAAAAATACCAGTAGGTAGCCCCGCTGAAATAAGATTTTTGGGGATTTTTTGGTGATTTGTAAAATTCATCGGATGCCCCAATAAAATCCCCAAAGTTTCAAAAGTGCTCTAATTTGACCAGCTGCCATTTGAAATTCCTTTGGATTCCAGATGTGCATGTTGGTCAGATAGTAGAACTTTTCAAGATCTTTGCAACGGTACCAAATTTGTGAATTTTGGAGCTCATTTGCTACTTCAAATGATGTGCACAAAATTGGGCAAATTTCGGAGTTTGAATAATTCGCGTAAATGAAAGATGCCGCCGGGCCCACATGTCAGCCACCCGCTCTCACTGAAATTCCCCGACGCCGCGCGCCGCGTGGACGACGGCGTACGGCGACGCCGTGCGGCGCCCTGGCCCGCCGTCCCGACCACGCCGCGCCTCAAAACGGTCTCCCCGCCTGTCCGAACGAGCGCGCCCTCATTTCCTCTGTCTCTCGTCGCTCCCGGACCGCAAACCCTAGCCACACCACCACCCGCCATTGCCGGCCAACCGCTCGAGCTCGTCGCGCCGCCGCGTCGGAGCGCCTCGCTGCCGGGCTGTTGAGCAGGAGAGTTCGCGGAGACGCCCTTGAGCTTGCCATGGCCATCATGGCCGTTGCCCCGGGGTAAGGAGCCTGAATCGGTCTTGTCTTCCTCGAGCCCGGTGACCGAGCTCTGTCGCCCCATCGTCGAATCGACCAGCCTCCGGTGAGCCTCTCGCCCATCCCGTCGCATCCGCAGGAGCACGTCATGCTCGCGTGCCCTCCCTCACTTCCTTTCACTTGAATCCGCAGCTCGAGTCGCCGGATTTCAACTTTTCCCCATCGCCGTCGTCGAGCCGCCGCGCATCATCTCCGGTGAACTCCGTCCACCGGCCACCCTCGTCGCCAACTTGTTGGTCTCCGAGGTGCACGTCATCCCCGTGAAACCGGCGCGCCAGCGCGTGCAGCTCCCCGTCGACCACCGCAAGCCCGAGACCTTGCCGGACTTCCTCGAGCCACCGCCTCTCGTCGCGGAGCAAACTCCGGTTGTCCCCGCTCCCCTCCGTTCGTCGAGGTGAGCTCGCCGTCTCACGCGCTACCCCTTCGTGCTCCGCATTGACCCCGTTGTCCACCGGAGCTTTCTCCGGTGAGCAGCGCCGCCGCGCTCCGGTGACCACTCCGGCCAGCGCACACGAGACCACATGGTCCGAATCGCGTGTGGCTGCTTGGGATCTCGTGTGGCCGCCTCTGTGGCCTCACGTGTGTCTGCGCCTGTGAGTGGCTGGATCTGTTGTGGCCAGCCCAGATCCGGTGCGGCCATGACTCTGTGGCCACCTCTGTGGCCCAGATCTGATTGGTCCGCTCATTTCAATCCTTTTTCCGAAATTGTTTAAATTACCAGAAATTGCTTGAAACTTGTAAAATACATAAGAAATCGAATAAATTTCAGAAAAATATGAAACCAATTTTGCTGGATTTCCCCTATCAGATCTATCCAGAAAAAAACACCAAATCACACAAAACTTGTTCTCTGTTTTCTGTAAAAATATTTTTGTGCAGATATTGTTTAATTCATAATTAATTCTCTATTGCCCCATAAATCCTGAAATCTTGCATTCCTGTTAAACTACTGTTAACACACTTACAGAACATTTTTCTACTATCATATACTGTTTAATTATTTACTTATGATTTAAATTGTTCTCTGCATTGTTTAAATAATTGTAAATAATTCATATTACAATAAATCGTCAAACTTCACCATAAATCACTTCCAGTGGTGGATTTCACCAGAAAAATACCACTAGACATAAATTAATTTTTGAAAATCGAATTACTTATTTAATCGACTCACGATTGATTAAATGGTCAACTTAACTAAAAGTCAATGAAGGAAATACTCCAAACGAAATTAATTAACAAAGTTAATCGTTTGCACTTACAGTGTAAATGACTGTCCTATCAGATAATCAAATTTCTTAATTGCATCATGCTAGTTGCATCTAACTTGCCTTATATCCTTGTCATAACGTGTAGTGACAGAGACGACTCCGAAGCCACTGGACTTCCAGCTGCAGGAGGAGGAGGCGCAGGAGGAGCAGCAGGAGGACACTGACCCCGCTGACCCAGCTAGTGTAGCTCTTGAGCCAGGCAAGCCCCGATGCATGCTTTCCTATTTAAGATTTTATTTTTGCACTTGATTGGGGCTAGTAATTGATTGTGCATTAGGTTTATTAGGAGTTGATGTGAAACCTTAGAACTGCATTAGGATTACCCTTCCATATCCTACCTTGTGTCCTATTTTTGTAGATGTGGTCTAGGTTACGTTAGAACTTGCTATGCTTAGGAATTAGCGAACGGTAGAAGACGAGTGGTAGGTCCCACTCGCATGATAGGAATCACCCTAGATTGTGCTAGATGGATTTAGGATTGTTGAGACCGGACGGAGAATTGTTTGTGTAGGATGGTTGGAGAAGGCTGGGCCTTCACGGTGGTAGCCCCGTCTGTGTCGATTGAGGACCGTTCGTTGTTGGCCCTGTTGAGCAAGTTCGAACGTACTGATCACATGCTAGTGTTTTTATGGGCCTAGTAAACCTAGTAGCCTGCGTTGCCCTGGATGTCTTGTAGATACTTTACTCTTTCTATCATGGTACTTGGGAGAGGAAGGATAACGTCCTGCGCAGTTGTACGTCTGGGACGGGGGCTGCGGCGGGAGACCCCTTCCTCGGGAGGAGTAGAATCTAGTACAGCTCTGGTGGTGTGCAGCGTAAACGCTTGCCGCATGCGACTTTACGCGTGTGCGGCGTGTGGTCAGGTTTTCTCCTGTAGGATGTACATCGATGCCGCCGCTCTCGGTCAAGAGCAACCTTGCTCACTGAGTCACCTCTTAGTGTGATATGATTGATGATGATGACTAGTACTTATATTTATTGTATCTCATTACTGCTATATTGATAATCCAATGTATTGTTACTTATATCTGTTTTAGCTATATGCACACTGCTTTACTGGATAAGTACTTAACTTGAAAATAAAACTTGAAAGTAAGGACCAAGTAATTAGTGCGGTTTTATGCTATCGAGTCAGCCTACCCCTTGTAGCCTTTGCATATTAGGAGTCGGCTGTAGTTAGCCACGTTGACGGGTAAGTCTTGCTGAGTATTAGTTGCTCAGGGTTTGGCTATTTATGTTTTATTGCAGGTAGCACCTTTATCCCTGACTCTACGGGTGGAGGTGGACAGTGGGATGGCCAGCTTCCTTTTGGTTGGACAGCCCACTGGGAGACTGAGAAGTGATCTCCTCTCGAGTTCGCATTTTCATGGCTTTGGATGCGAATTCACTTGTATCGTGAGCGAGTGCGCTTGTATCTTTATTTTTTAGACTTGTATCGTTGAACTTCCGCTGTACTACTCGTTGTTTTAATTGGACTAATGTAATTACTTTAAGACTCAAATTGTGCTTTTTATATGTTGTACTGTTGTGTCCGTTCACCGGCACTTCCGACTCGATCGTGCGAAAAACGGAGACGCTTTAGCGGGAGGAGACGACGATCACGTCGGTGGTGAGCCCCAGCTTCAAGTGCATGACGGGGCACACGAACAAAGAACCACCTGGGCTGGCAAGACATCAAAGTACAGCAAATTGAATCGACTACACTCAGTCACCATGTTGTATTCTTTTTCTAATCTTGCTAATGTTAGCCCCTGCTATTTGTTAGTATTGCTGAGCGGCTGAACGCCTAAGACTTAGACCGCCTAAGCCTGCAGTTTATTTTTTTAATTTGTTTCATATTTTGGTTTATCAAACATGTATCAACCATCACAAAATATCATGTATTGTCGGAACAGGAAGTATGATTGTGGTTTTGAAAAACGCAAGAATAAACAAAGACTAGAAGCAGCAACTCAATCACAAAAAGTGCTCTTGACAGATTTGTTGTGAAAGAATTGAATTCTGAAAATCAAACTCCAGAAAATAATAATGTTGATGAGATTGAGATTCATGGTGACCAGGGCCAAGGAGATGGTAACATTACAGTACAGCTTGAGACTAAAGTTTACCACATTTTTCATTTCGCACCGGGGCCTCCAAAACTTAGAGGCGGCCTTGCATGTGTTACATAGCATACTGAGTCTTGGGCCATGATTTGTGCATGTTTGCACGTAGGTATGCTCATTGCCAAGCTAACAGCATGATGTTAGGCGTTCAGTCGATCTGATGGGCATATAAAGGAGTGGATTGACTGCTGTGTTCTTCGGGTTGTTTAGTTCTGGGTTTAAATATTCCTGTTATTGTGGATCATATATGTTTAATGATCAGCTACTGCAGTTTGATGCTAAAGCAAAAGAACAATTGTTATGTGGAGTATCTGCTTTATGCTAGGCTCTATGGTTAAGTAGAAACGATATTGTATTTGATAAACCTCCTATAAAAACGTATATGCAGGTAATCTAAGAGGCACACATTGTCTGCGGATGTGGGTGCAGCTTCAAAAGTGTGAGGAGGACACCAACTTCGTGAAAGATGCATGTCATGCCTTGGAGACAACGGTGATGCAGCTCTTCATCAACCATGGATGGAAATTTAGCAATAGGTTTGCTGCTCAATAATTTCCCATGAAACTATGTTGGCGTCGCCGTTTAGTTTGTTTAAACATTATGGTGTGATGGTAGATATAAGTGCTGTGGTGTGATGTAATGTGATGGTCATAGCCCCCCTAACGGGAAGTCAAGGTCGCGACTCATTTTCCCATTACCTAAAAAAAGTTCAGAGCTTAACCTAAAGGCTAACTTCGGCCAGAGCATGGCTTTTTATCATTTCATTTCTTCTTTTTAATACAATGACATGCAGGATTCGAGAAAAAAGAATGTTTAGTTCAGGGCTGACGGAATGAATTACGTACGTGTGCCCTGCAGCAAGGGATTAGGTCGGAATTTGTCCCGTTAATGCCACAAGGAAATAACATAGCAATAGTTATGCGCCATTATATAACGCATGATAATTGTTTATGTTCCATCAATCAGTACATTTGCTATTGGAAAACGCTAACAGTTCGAAATCCTAGTGTACGAAACCAATATGTTGGGAAGCTCCCACTTGACAGCCGGCCGCAAAACTGTTATTAATTACCTAGTAATTAAGCCCATCTCATTTTTCATTTTTTGATTTACTCCTGCAACTCATGTATGTGACTGTCTTCTAATAGATATCTGTCCCTCTAGAACCCCTAGTATTTACACCCGTTAATCTGAAGCAAAACAAAAGAGTGTAGTTGGTTCAATTTGTTGTTCATTGATGTCCGTGATTGTCTAATAGATACCATCGGGAACGAGCGCTAGTTCGTGCGGCTAGAGCGTTCGGTTGGTGCGCTCGCCACCCGGCTTCGATCCCGGCTCCCAACAAAAAAGATTTCCTCGCTTGCCCCTCTTCCAAAGCAAACCGATCTCGGGGTGTTCGTTTCATGGAGGTTTAAAAAAAAAAATCTTATCATTTAAGAGTATTAAATAAAGTTTAATTACAAAACTAACTGCAGAACCCCTGGTCTAATTCGCGAGACGAATCTAATGAGGGTAAGCAATCCGTGGTTAGATGATGGTTACTGTAGCATTACTGTAATGAGGGTAAGCAATCCGTGGTTAGACGATGATTACTGTAGCATTACTGTACCATGACTGTAGCAAAACATAGCTTACTTAGGCTCGTTAGATTCGTCTCGTAAAGATGTACCCATCTGTAAAAAGGTTTTGTCATTAGACTTTATTTAGTACTAAATTCTTTTTATTTAGAGGCCTCTAAAATTTAGCGCTAAAAGAAACGAACAGGGCCCTCATACGGTGGTACAGTGGTTCTTGTGTAAGGATAGAGGCCTTGGTTCAGGGATTTTTTCAACTTCTTGTTACCAAAATACCCAGGGGCTGCCCCCCTCCCCCCCCCCCCCCCCCCCAACAAATCTGATTTTCCAATAGAAACCCTCTTAATTACCATGCTTAAGCACTAATTGGCCCCCCTCATGAAGTTTTTTGCAGCTAAGCTCCTCTATACCTAAATCTAGAGGTGAAAACGGATCGAATACGGGCGGATAGTGCTCATCACATATCATATCCTATATTTTTTACTCGGATCCGGAGTCGGGGCGGATAGTACCGGATAATTATTTTTGCATTCCATACCCTGTCCCATATTTTTTGTTCAGATTCGGAGTCGGACACGGGTATTGTCAAAGATGAAAAATCAAAGGATGGAGAAACAATTAGGGTAAAAAAAAGCATACTAACCATTGATATACATGATGAATAACTATTTGACTCTTATTTGTGTTAATCTCTCAATTTTACACCATATTATTGGAGGTATAATCGTTATAAAATTACTTATGTCACATGTTATTCGGATTCGGGACGATATCGCCCATCCCGTATCCTATCCCGTTATTATTTTTTGGACTCGGATTCGGACACGGATAGTGCCGGATAATTATTGATGCATCTTGTATTTACGCATATTAATTTTATCCGGATTCGGCAGTCAGTCAATCGGGTATTATCCGTCCCGTTTTCACCCCTACCTAAATCCTGGCTCCGCCCCTGCCCCTTTTATTGTCTAATAGATATCCATCGTGATTTTCTTCGGTTGATTTGCAATGATATCATCTGCTACAAAGCACAATGAGGGTTGGGCCTTGATTTGTGCCTGCTTTGCACGTACTTAGTTCCCATTGTCCACGAAGCGATCTTAGTCTGACGAGCATAAGGAGTGGATCGACTGTTGCGATCTGATGGGGCCGAGGTGTTCAGTTCAGGGCCGACGGCTCAACAACACGTTCAGGTCAGGGTTCTTGCGAACCTGCCAATCTACACCGGCCTCTGTTAAAAGAGGGCGGGGGGGGGGGGGGGGGGGGGGGGGGGGGGGGGGGGGCGGGGGTTGCAACAAAACTAATCCACATTTTTCATGTGTTTTGCCGTTTACAATTGTCCTTTACTAATCCTTAGTACAACATTAAGTAACCAAACAAATCCAAACTCCCAACCGTAAACAAATTATCGCATCTTCGTCATTAAATTACTGTTAGGAGGATGAGCTGCGCGTCCACATAAAGCTTGTAGTTGCAATAATAAAACTAATAATCCACATATTTTTCATGTGTTTTCCCGTTTAGAATCGTCCTTTACTAATCCTGAGTACAACATTAAGTAACCAAACAAATCCAAACTCCCAATCGTAAACAAATTATCGCATCTTCGTCATTAAATTAAAGTTACACGGATGGGCTGCGCGTCCACACCACCCTCCCGTCGCCGAAGCCGCACGCGATCCTCGCCGCCCGCGCCCACGCAGGCGCCGCCGTCGCCGATGATGATACCGCGACGACCGGCTGACCGCAGGCGACGAGCAACGACACGGGCCGGCGGCAGAGCGGGCACTCGGGGCGCAGCGGAAGCCACCTGCTGATGCACTCCGCGTGGAACCCGTGCCCGCACCCCGGCAGCGTCCGCACGCCGGCCGGCTCCTCCTCCGCCGCCGGCAACAGCTCCGACAGGCACACCGCGCACTCCTGCGACGTCTCCGACGCCAGCGTGGCGCCGTGGCTGATCATCCCTTCGTCGTTGCAGGAAGACGATGACGCCATGGCGAGAACCGCGCAGGCCGCCACGGTCACGGCGGCGCCTGCGACGACGATGGCCATCGCGCGATCGCGCCGGCGGGCTCTTCGCTCTGTCTCTGGCGTTTGCCTGCGTGTCGGTGTGGCCGCACGATACGATACGATGCGTGCGCTGCGCATGTATGTAGAGAGGCGCGAGACGAGCGCCGACGTGGGCGCATCAACGTGACCCAGCCCCGCCAGCGAAGCGTGAGGTGAGGGGGAGCACATCGCGCAACCGAAAGGACCCCGAGACATGAGAGCGACCTCCTATCCTTTTCTTTTCTTTTCTTTTCTTCCTCTGGGTCTTTCCGGATGCTTAAAGAAAAGGATATAACAGCATTAAGCTAGCTGATCCAGTTGTTGAAGGCGTTCGTTACATTAGTTACATACTTGCATACATTACATACGTGATGTCCTTAGTTGCATGATTGGGCAAATGATGGATGTGCGTGTGTGGCATGCGTGCCTGCACTGCACCTGCCAATAATTCAGCTGATACAGTATGGCAAGGAAAATCGCTTGCTAGGACCATTGGTCACCGCTAATGCGGGTTGTGACGCCAGTCCAGAACCTGGCAGTTACATTGGGACTACTATGTCCGAGGAAACTACCGCTGCTAATCAAAGAAGAAACATCCAGACAACAGTGAAACAGTTGACTAGTCCACACGTAGAATTTAAAATGCATCAAAATATACCAGGTCGTCCTAGTAGAAATCAACCGGCTGGGGTTGGCATTGTGCATCCCAGAAAATACATACCAGTTCTCAGTTAGTTGATACGTACGTTGGAGAATCCCCTGTAATTTTCTGGCACATCGATCAACCAATTGAGATGCGGATGGGAAATTGGCATATGTGTAGAGACGACCTTTTATACCATTGTTGGAGATCAGGACAGTGTAAAATATCTTTATACGGACACCTGCTGACACCGAAGGGCCATCTGCATATATAGCTGTTTATCTCCGTAGATGTCACAATGTGCAACACTTATGCAGCTTGCTTGTATTGGACAACAGTGCGCTTGACGTGATCTGGCACTAAGGATTCGTTTTGTTGGTTCAAACTGTGTTTTGCTCTTTCTTTCTTTTCTTAACTTGTCTCCAAAGAGTTCATGTATTTATTTACGGCCCAAAGGTGAGCTTGAAAAAAAAAGAGAACCATTTGGACCACAATTTTGCATGTGGAGGTGCCCCCCGGGAATAGGTCGTAGGTGTTTCCCTAGACTTAGTTATCAAGATGCACGGTACTGCTAGATTAAACCGTTGTTTATTACCTAATAATATTCAGGTATTTTTTCATTTTGATTGCAGTTAACTTTTTTTATTTCCTCAATTAAGTCACCTTCTGATTTCTGATTTTGTTTGGGATAAATTTGGTTGGTATCTTAACAAATAACAGCAAAAAGAAATGGACTAAATTTGTTTGGTATTTTGGCAGACAGATCCCATTTCTACCGGTAATACTATGCTGGGCTGGCTAAATGAGGTTTGTTTGGGCTGGGAGGCCTGGGTCCCGTAGTTGAAATAAACCAGCCCCTGCCAATGCAACTAAGACTGACTCCAATCCTGAAACAGACCAAAAACCTATATTGAGTGGTTTGGGGTGTTGAAAGGGTTGAACTTACAGAACCAAAAAACATCTATCTCCAACCCAAAGACCAAAAACAACCTTCTTCCTGCTCATCTCTGAAGCCTCTGGCGCTCCGGCTCGCTGCCACGCTCCTACCCTACGTCCCCTACCAGCGTGAGAGCTCCCGCCAGGTCGCCAGCCGTCTGCGCGCGCCGCGTGCTCCAGCCAGGTGGTCCTCGCCCCTGTGCGCCGCAAGCAGGCCGCACCCTCGCTCGCGCACAGCGCAAACTCGAGCTGAGCTGCTGCTGTCTTGCGCGCATGCCTGCAGAAGCTTACGCGTCCTGCTGCTGCTGAGCCGAGCCTGCCTCCACCCGCATGCAGGAGTCCCGGCCATGGCAACAACCTCCACACGAAGCACGATGAGGAGTGGAATTGATTTGTTGAACTTGATTGCACACGACCTCAATTAAATTATGGAGATGCGGAATCGATTTGTTGAACTTGATTGGGACGCACACGAACTTGATTGGGAAGCACACGAAGCCATGGCCAAAGTGGAGGAGCTTGATTGGGATGCGGGCGAGCTCGATTGGGATTCGGATGAACTTGATTTGGATGCACACGAACTCAATTAAATGATTTTGTGTGTTGGGGCCGCCACCTCCTTGTGCGGGCGGGCCGCCGTCGCCTCCTCTCCTTGTGCGGGCGGGCCGCCGTCGCCACCTCCTTGCGCGAGGGCCGTCACCTCCTTGCGCTCGAGAAGCACGCCGACGAGGTTATGGTGGCCCACGGCAGAGCGTCTCCTCCAGGCCGCGATTCGCCGCTCGGAGCTCGTCGATCTCGTCCGCGTCGTCGACCTCAAACTCGAAATCCATGGAGGCCAGCAAGGAGGAGTCGGCAGAGGGAGACCTGCGGCGATTCGCTCCGCCGTCGCGCCCCGGACCCGCTCCTCTCCTTCCCGGCGTCCCTCACTAGCGCCGCCGCGGCCGCTCCCGCGCTGGCCACCTCCACCGCGCACGCCGTGAGGAACGCCAACAGCTCCCCTGGGGGAGGAGGACGACGGGATGGCGCGGAGGGCGTTGCCGGGGTGGAGGACGGCGTGCAGGGCCGTGGCCAGCGACGCCCGGAGAGGAGGAACGGGGGAGGAGAGCGCGAGTATTTTGGTCGAGCCCGTTGCGTGATCTAATTGTCGGGCGCGAGGCGAGCAGCGACTAAAATGCGCATCGCGTTGGGGTCCTGCGTTGGAGAGGTGAATTCCGGTTTTGCTGACCCATTTTGGATATAGAATGCCTTATAGGACGTGGGTTAGAGTCAGTCTAAGGATGCACTCGCAGCCCAGCTCTCTATCTTAATCACCCGTTGCTATAACTTTTATTTTTTGAGCTCCTGCGACAACTCTCTATAATCTGTATTTCTCATTCTCTATCATTCGTGCCCCAGTCGATGGAACTACCAAATTAAAGCAACGCACATATCTTGCATTGCATTACTTCTGAGCTTCTGTTGTCAAAAACAGAGCACTAGCTAGCTCCTCAACACTTTTGCTCTCTGTATACACTGATAAGTCCATGACTAATGAGACGCAGATGCCACTGTTGTTACCCCACAAGCCTTGGTGTCTGACCGATTTTGATCCGGTGTCGCAAAACTTGGTGAGAGTAAAACGACAGATAAAACGGAACGGAAGGAGTACAATGGATCATCATGCTTGAGCTGAGTGTACGCTGATTATTTGATCGGACGAAATGAAGTCCTCCTAATACGCTGTTGGCTTGACCGCCCTCACCTGTTTTCTCTGTCAGTGTCACTCCAGTCACTCGCTAGTACTGCATAACTTTAATGGGGCTTCGGTGGCTAACCAACCGAACCTAGCTAGAACTGTCGTCGATCGGTCCCTGAGGCACAGTTGGAGAGTGTCGGTGTCAGTTGGTGCCACAGCTTCTACAGTCCTCTTGTTGTTGACCGGTCACGTCCTATGCCGCATCATTCATGCATTGCCTGCTAGGACGACAAACAAAGCCGGTCGACTGATCGGCGACTACGAAGAGTGCTCCATTTACATCGTCACTTCATGTTACTAAGTGCTTGGAGTGGAAGCATCAGCGCAGGAGTAGTCTACATCATTACATTACTCGTCGGATTTAATGGCTCGATGTGATAGACTAACTTGGAGGAGATACAAGATTCTATTAAATAAAAGTACTTTATACAAAGGTTTGGAAGAAAATATATGCTACAGAGAAGCGTGCTAGTTGCCTCAACAACAGTTCTTCTATTTTCCTTTTTTTCTTCAATTTGAAGTTATTGTGCCGTGCATATCTCTTATATTTTTTTATAATAAAAATCCATGTTTTTTTTGGGATTCACCATTGTCGCCGTTATTCTAACTTTGTTAGCCGCCAATGCATGCGATTCAACAAGATAGCCTTGTGTGTTGGTGACTTGGTGCGACGTCATCTATCTAATGGATATCAAAGTCCGAGAACTAAAATGAGTCCTAGGAGCCCTAAGACGACAAGGAATTGCACCCAAACTTGCATGGTACGCCAAAAAAAACATGTGCCCTTTTTCCTTCCGAGAGAGACCATGAATAGCAACACTTGACCTAAAGACCAAACATGGAGAAACCAAATCATCTTTTTGTCAGCTGCTAAATTATTCGGGATAGATTAAGATGTCAAACCAAATCATCAAGCTAACTGAATGATGACCTCAGAGAAATTTTTGCCATCTCGTGCTGGCCGTTGTTTGCGCCGGCCATTCTCTGTGCCCGAAGGCCAGATCTGTTGGTCTGTGCATTTGGGTGAACGTACGAAATTTCTGTGAGACTGAGGGAAGAATAACGCCTAATATTACTCATAAAGAAGCTGGGGAAAAGCTATTTCCCTGGTACCAGCGAAGCGAGCAGCTCAATGCACGTGTGATTTTTTTTTTTGGGAATTACATGGCTGAGTCATAAATTGGTAATAAAAAGCAACAACACGGCCATGGGACGAACCCCAGATTCACTAAAAATGATATAGCCCATAATTCAGTTAGGTTGACACAAAACGACAATGTCAAGTGATAAGGGAAGTCAAGAGCGGCGGGTGCGTTATTGAAGGTGCTCGATTAGGATGGGATGAGCGATCAAGGCCACCGAGTACTAGCTACTAGATCATTTCTGAGTGAATGAAAGATCAGTGGTAGATGAAAGGAAATTTTGGTTTCATGGCATCGAAACAGATCATGTTTTAGGAATTTTCCATTTTTTTTTTTTGAGAAATAGGAATTTTCCATTGAACTGACCAGATACAATTTAAAACCATCAAAAGGTTGTTGCATTTACAAAACACCATCCAAATCTAGGTTTCTTGTTTTTATTTTTCTTTTAGGATGGAGCATGTAAATTACCATCGTTTTCCTTTGCTTCTGAAATTCTCAGTAGAGACTAGCTAGAGAGGACTCATTCGTTCAGCATGTCTCGTTCTTCTGCAAAGAACAGAGCCCGCTTTTCCTCCATCTGTCAAAAACATTATATAATCTGCAGCTCTGTAAGTTTTTTCACGAGCAAATTGACTTCTCAAAGCATTGTCAACTTTAACCTATGTTCCATTTGGAAATAAGAGCATGGCATAGCATGCTGCCAAACAATCTGTCAAAGTTATGAGAGTATCAATTCATCATCGTAAAGAAAGATATAGTATGCTTATATGACAATCAAGTATTTAATCTTCTTCTGCATTAGAACATCAAATTAATCATTGCGGTAGTTTCTAAAAAGATTTTTTTCCTATAAATTTGGGCAGTTAATTTTAAGCATTTAATGTGAGGAATAACAAAAAAGCTGACTAGAATTACTACTATAACATACTACTAGAGTGCGTCGCCAGGCATACTTACTACAGAAAATATGCAAAACACTGTATCAGGATATTCATAGGGGTGTCATTCAATTTTGAAGAAAATTATGGATCATCTTTAGGAAAGGTGATGGATGGCATAATAATTGTCAGAGATGAACTGTTAGTGGCAAAATGCCCCCAGGTGACAAGGATACAGAGGGAATATATTCGGGCACTAAAACTCAACGCACTTCGTTACTATTACCTCTGTTTTTTAAAAGAAAATTATGAACTATGTTCAAACCAAGGAAGTATCTTGTCATCGAAATCATAGGCTATAGAGAACGGAACTTGGAAGTTGGAAATAAACTGGCGCTGCTACTACCCGAGATCACTCCTCTCTCGAGCCAGAAAGGAATGAAACAGAATGACGTCAGTTTTTTTTTTTTTTTTGGTTTTTTTTAGCAATTTTTTATTTTTGGTTGAGGAATGCTTTTCCTTGGACAGCACAATCATCCGGACGAGGCCCACGTCCCGTACCCTAGTCTATCAGCAGGGGAGGAAAGCAACAAAAAGGACTCCCTCCCACGACTGTCCTGAACTGTAGTAGCACCGTGCCCATACTGTCTTCTCCGGCTCCGCACATTGCTGATGTTGCTGAGGCCGTGGTCTAACAGTCACGCACAACGAAACGCGAATCTGGTTGATATCTGCTCTGCTTTTTCTGATCACAAACATCGTATCCGGGCAAGATCGCTGAGGCATAATACATGTATTGTTTCTGCATACAGTGCTGCCACGATTCATACAAATGCCGCGGACAGGTTCATAAGCCAGTCCAGCCAACATCGTCTTCTCCAATAGCGGCGCCCATTTGTAGTGAGAATTGATAACGTGCACACGTTAGGCTTTTCATACCTTATCAAATTGTCCTGGGTATGATGATTTTTTTTTTTCACTCGTCACATAAATGAGCTTTTCGCAAGAAAGAAAACATAAATAAGCGACAACAATGCCTTGGCTTTAAACCAATTTCACTGATCAATGACTATAGGGATGAAGTTTTCTTTTTAAGCCATTGGGTCGGCCTGAAACTCCCCAACCAAACTAAAATGCATTTCCATCTCATCGAGCTAGTAGAGCAAAAGAACTGAAGATTTGACATATAGTTACATATTGGGTGCCCATTTGCTTCCCTATAACATGCTTCCTTCCGGTTTTTTACTGATGAGTAGGAAAATATTTTAAATAAAAAGAACCAAATTTGTTGTCCAAACGTTACCAATAAAAAAACAGAAGGAATATTATTTTAGTTATGCCATGCTTCCAATAAACATTTGGACCAGAAATCCCCGTACCAATGTGTTTGCGACAAGTAGGCAATATTATGTCGAGTGATATTTCCTGAAAGAGATATGTTGTGCTGCTTTAGTGGGAGTAACCTAAATAATTTCGTTTGTACCGGCTTCAAAGTTAAGAAATCGACCACACTTATTTTGAATTGTGGTTTTAAAATGTAATGATGCATAGCTACGCAGAAAAGGCCACTGTCAAGTGTGCATTATTAGATGTTGCTGTCCACAACTACTGTTGGAAAGTAATTTAGGTTGGATTCGTGAATACCATTTTTCATGGCCTCTTCTGTAGCCCCGCTTCGAAGCTGGTTGACGAGACATGTATAAATGCTCAGAGGGAAAACCAGACACAAAGAACGGGACAGAGCGCGCCAAAGGGAGGGAGGTTATGCGTGCATAGAAGGAAGAGAACAAAAGGGAGATTATTTACCACCGCCTTCTTTTTGTTGAGTTGTTCAAAAAGAATGTCGCCGTGGTGAAGGCAGGAACAAGTGTGTCTCCACTCCAGAGAAGCTTCAGGCATGGCGCTGGGCGTTGCTGGAGTGGCGGCGGTGCTATTGGCCGCCGCCTTCGCGGGAACCACCGCCGACACCGACGCCGACGATGGTTAGTGATTCTTGCTCCGTTTATCTCTAATCTCTCTTGAACTGAAGCATATCTTGACCTTCGCAAACCCAAGAGGCGAAAGAACTTGTGTTTGCCCCTCTGATTTTGTTGTTTCTTGGTTCATAAATGGATGGGGGAAGAACAGAACCTTCCTCTTCTTGAGTTATGCTGTTTCTACTGTGCCAATGTAATCTTTACTTATGACCATTTCGTCTGCTCCGAAGAGGCAGTGCCTGTGTCGTGCATTCGAGTCTAATAGATATTGCGTGTTCTATCACATAAGTATGCTGCAAATTGTGCTTATGTGTATATATGTTTCCTTCATGCTTATGCTTATTCTGAATACCTCCCCCTTTTTTGATATGGACTGTCTGAAATCACAGTGACACTTTCAACCAATCTATTCCCATCCGGGGATGCAGTAGGGTGCCAAATTGCTGAGTTTTTCAGTTCTTGATGTTATTTACCCTTCCCTTTCTTCATTCTTTTATCCTTCAAATGGCCGAAAGTCCAAATATTTAAGATTTATTATTCTGTAAAAAATGGTTGGGAGTTTATTCCTGGGGATGATAGAATGTCACATGTCTGGCAGTTTATTTCTCCAGTTGGTCATCATCATTCTGGTAGTATTGTTTGTCCTGTCCGGATAATCAGAAAGAAAATGTGTGTTGTTCTTCCTTTTATGTTTGATTTTATAAGTTGCGTTGGGATGCGGATATTGTTATTATTTAAGACACCCTTTTTTGTTGGATTGCTAAAAAGTTAGGCCCTTGGTACTGCAAGTAGTAGTCTGAATTTTGACTTCAGAGTAGTATACTAGTATTGCAAGTTTGGGAATTTAGGAGTTCGAGATGTTGGAATTCTCCTTTTTCAAAAAGATCAACAACTGACAGTTTTTTAGGAACAAACACAGCATGATGTTTACCTGAAATCATGCAACCTTGTATTGTTATCAGCATGTCTCATCAGTTCATTCTTTTTCCCTTCTCAGTGACTGCCCTCAACACCTTCTACACAACCCTGAATTCGCCGTCGCAGCTGACAAACTGGGTGTCCCAGAACGGCGACCCTTGTGGCCGGTCATGGCTCGGGATTACTTGCTTCGGTTCAAGAGTGATAGCAATGTGAGGTGACACTTTGAAGCGGACATGATTATAACATAAACTTCCAATTCCTCTGACATGATTATTTTCGTCCTAATCGTGACAGAAAAGTACCTGGCATGGGGCTAAAGGGGACCCTGGGATATAACATGAATCTCCTCACTGCACTATCTGAGCTGTTAGTGGAATCTCTACCACAAACTTTCAGTTTCTTCAATGCTGTAAATCTTCCTTCTAGCACGTCTTGACAAGTTCTGTTGATGCAGTGATGTGAGTGACAATAATCTCGGAGGAAGTGATATCCCTTACAATCTCCCCCCAAATCTTGAGAGATTGTAAGTTTTGATTTGGCTAACAGCTCAAGAACTACCTCTTATCTTTTTTTATTTAATTGTCGAAAAAAAATACTTGCCCTGCAGAAATCTTGAGAAGAACAGCTTCACTGGGACTTTACCATACTCCGTTTCCCAAATGGCTGCACTTAAATATTTGTAAGCAGGCTATATTTATGTCACTGTCATATTGTGTCTATCTTTCGAGGACACTAATTATATCTCACCATGTTACATCAATCTATTTGCTGTAGAAATCTTGGTCATAATCAGCTGTCAGACATCAATGTTATGTTCAACCAACTCACCAACGTAACAACATTGTGAGTGTGTTTTGCCATTTATCTCTGAACAGTCATTTCATTGGTGACGGAAGCTACACATCTTCCGTTTGGGATTTCCAAAAAATAATTGATAAAATTATTCCAGGGACTTATCATACAACTCATTTTCTGGCACACTTCCTGAAAGCTTCAACTCCTTGACAAGTTTGAGCTCACTGTAAGGACTTTTTCCATTATGAATCCTGATGCACAAACAACTGAAAACAAAGATTCTACATGAAAACATGTCCTCTTGTCAGTTATTTGCAGAACAACCAATTTACCGGCACAATAGATGTCCTTGCTGATCTCCCGCTGACGGATCTGTAAGCTAACACTCTTGCCACATGCATGACTCACACCTGTTATCTTTCTAGTGATTCAATCATTAAAGCCACTTGCAGAAATGTTGCAAATAACCAATTCAGCGGGTCAATTCCTGATAAGCTGAAGAGCATAAACAATCTCCAGTAAGTATTTTCATTGCTTTTTCCAGCCTATCACAGTTCCAAAATACAGGACGGGTATCGTGATTTAAGCTTTCTGTTGTAGGATAAGTGGCAACTCCTTTAGTAATAGTCCTGCACCAGCACCAGCTGCACCTCCACCGTTGCGACCATCGCCTACCGGAGTTCCTAGTCATAGTAACAAAAGTCCATCAAGTGGAGGTGGCACCGATAATGGTGGTGGTGGCGCTGTTGGTAGCACAAACGGTGGTCACAGAAGCTCCAAAGTAGGAGGTGGCATTGTTGCGGGAATTGTGATAGCTCTGGTGGTTGTTGGTGCATTGGTTGCCTTCTTTGTGATCAAGAGGAAATCTATGAGGCGTCAACCAGGAGGTGATCTTGAAAAAAATGAGCATCTCAGTCCTCTTGCCTCCGGAAAAATCAAACGTGAGTCTTGCTAGGCATCTGTCACTAAGAAATATATTAAGTTTTGCTATTTTGTCTAGAGTAAAGTGCATCTAGGGTCCCTAAACTATTCTGGGATTCTCATCTAGGTCCATGAACTATTAAAATGAAGATTTGAGTCTCTAAACTATTTTAAGGTTCTCATCTAGGTCCATAAACTATCAAAATGTGAATATTCGGTTCCCAGTCTGGTTTAGCGCCTAAGTAGCTATCTAAAGTAAGACTTGAGCTCGAATAATGACGACACGACGTGCTAGCTTGATGATTTCGCAGGTTTGACAGGAGTTTCGATCTTATCTTTGGATATTATCCCAATAATGGCCATTATACGCCGTTCTAGTGGCTGAGCAGTAAAAAGAAGGAACATCTCGTTTGTCAGGCACTTAATGTTTGTAACGCACTCAGCGAGGCGATTGGATGAAGCTTGCAGTATACCAGCAATGGCTAACGGCAACCAGTAGAAGCATGTTGGCGGCGGCGGTGAGCTGGTGTCTCTTCGATTTGAAAGTTTATGGACCCCGATGAGAACCCCAAATTAGTTACAGGACCCAAATCTTCATTTTAAAAGTTCATGGACCTAGATGAGAACCATGAAATAGTTTAGGGACCCAAATCTTCATTTTGAAAGTTCATGGACCTAGATGAGAACTACAGAATAGTTTAGGGACCTGGGATGCACTTTACTCTTTTGTCTACACTGAACAATGGTTTCTGTTCAGAGCTGAGGCCCATGCGCTCCGTCTCTCTCTCACCAACTGGAAAAGAAAGAATGCAGAAGACTCTCTCGATGAACTTGAAACCTCCATCGAAAATCGACTTGCACAAGTCATTTGACGAAAATGAGCCCACAAGCAAGCCTGTCACGAAGGAAATAAACCTCTCTTCCATCAGGGCAACAGTGTACACAGTGGCAGACCTGCAGGTTGCAACGGAGAGCTTCAGTGCTGACAATCTAATCGGTGAAGGCTCTTTTGCCCGTGTCTACAGAGCACAGTTGCCAAATATGAAGGTATGCACGGTAACGGTTGTCGAACTTTATATGTGTTTCTTTCAAAATGCGAAAGAACAGCCTTCCAATCTTCATTTTTTTGCAAAATGCTACTCTGTTGAGAGTCTATTTCTGATTTTATCATAACATATTCAGACTTGTTAATTCTGTACCATCCAGATCTGTAAGCTATCCCATCTTGGTACAAAACAAGAACTTGCTTGATTTATATAATGGGATAAATAAAATTGTTTATGAGTTTTTTTGCGGTCCTTGGGTGGTACAAAAATTTAGTACCTATGGTACAACTCCAAGAATGATAAAAAAAAACTCATTAATTTTATGTGATAACTCTGCGTTAGAAATCTTCATTAAACGAACTTAACCTCAATTTCTGATTTTTACTTGTTCCAGGTTTTGGCGGTGAAAAAGATCAATTTCTCTTCCCTCCCAAATCATCCATCTGAGTTTTTTATCGAGCTGGTAGCCAACATTTCAAAGCTAAATCATCCAAACTTATCTGTGTTAGATGGCTACTGCTCAGAGCATGGACAGTGCTTGTTGGCATATGAATTTTACAAGAATGGATCTCTCCATGACTTTCTTCACATATCGGATGGGTACAGCAAGCCACTATCTTGGAATAGCCGTGTCAAGATTGCTCTAGGATCTGCAAGGGCATTAGAGTAAGTGGTGCAGACTCATCAAACTGTTGCTCTGTCTTGCAACTAAAAATTGGTTCCATTTTGCAGGTATCTACATGAAACTTGTTCTCCATCTATGATCCACAAGAATTTCAAATCATCTAACATACTGTTGGACGATGAGCTTAACCCCCATATTTCAGACTGCGGGTTTGCAGACCTGATTCCCAACCAGGAATTCCAGGTACTAGTTTATTCATTTATAATTTTAATGAGTATACTGCTTGGATGGTATTAATATAAGAAATATAAACATATCTTGGTATTTTTTTCTAGTACTATATGTTATTATTTGTAATAGTTAGTTCAATCGTATCAAAGACAGCTAAGTATAATAAGAGTCTATCAGAATCGATATTATTAGACAGTTCAAGCAAGGCATTCGGTTCATTTTTTAGCTATAGCTGCCATTTGTTAAGTTTGGTAATCACATTTATGCAATTTTCAAGTTAGTAGTGCAGATAGTGAATTGGTCAATTTCCTATAAGATCTGTTAAAGAGTTTACATGTTGACACATTCAGGAATCGGATGACAACTCGGGATACAGAGCTCCAGAGGTGACCATGTCCGGTCAGCACTCTCTAAAGAGTGACATTTACAGCTTTGGAGTCGTCATGCTGGAACTCCTGACTGGCCGGAAAGCTTTTGACAGGTGAGCAAGGAGACGATATTATCCTCGATGAAATCGGGGACAGTGAGTTTGAACTTTTTTTAATAAAAAGGGGGTCTAGTCCAGCACAGAACTAACTTTTGTCTGAAACCATTTCAGCTCCCAACCAAGGTCCCAGCAGTCACTAGTCCGGTGGGCAACTCCGCAGTTGCATGACATCGACTCGTTAGATCAGATGGTAGATCCAGCACTGGAGGGACTATACCCTTCAAAATCCCTCTCTCGATTTGCCGACGCCATCGCGCTCTGTGTTCAGGTAGAAATACTGTCAATGCAGCTGCTACTTCCTTCTCTAACCTTTGTGCGCAATGTTGCTGATGTATCTATCCATTATCAATTACAGCCTGAGCCAGAATTCAGGCCACCCATGTCGGAGGTCGTCCAGTCGTTGGTCCGGCTTGTGCAGAGATCAGGCATTGGGACGGCGCTAAGTGGCGAGGGCCATTCTTGTCGGTTCGAGGAATCTGGTGATTATACATTCTAGGAAAAAATATTGTATTTGTCCTACAGAGTTTTATGAGATAAATATAGAAGTTACAGATGTTGCTGCTTGCTTGGCATTGCCTGTGATCCGCACTACTAGTTTACAAATCATAGTGTCATTTGAAATATGACTCTTACCTCCCTGGCATTTTACTGAGTCATCACTTGTTTTGTGCATAAAAGCAATGGTTTGTCTTTCTGCAATGATGCTATAGACTGATTCATGGTGCAAGAAAAGAAAGTTCTTTGTTTGGTGAAGGCAGGCATGAGTATCTGATGTCTTTGTAGACAAACATGCTCTCTCTCACTTCCGCAGGCCTCATCAGTCCCCTTAACTGAATACGAAGAAAATAGCATGATTGGCACAGAATTAACCAAATGTGAATCCGCATTACCTACTCCCTCGGATCTTTTTTTTTTTCTTGGCGTTCAGACAAAACTTTCGTTCAAATTTGCACTATGATTCTTGTCTGAACGTCATCCCCAAATAAATAGAGGGAGTAGAAAGAAGCTCAGCTTTTGCACCGAAAAATTAACCATAATCAGGCAACAAAAACAGAGACGAACATATCCACATATTCAAATTAAATTAATCTGCATATCATCATCTCTGTAAGACTGACATGTATTTACATTTGAAAGAATCATCTTGAACATCTCAATAATCACCCTTTTGCTGCTACCCTTTGGATCAGTGGTAAATGAAAATTACCATGATCAGGAACGTAACACCCTTAACGGATCAGCTAACCCTTCAGTTAGTAGAATAGGAAAAATGAAAGAATTGGCCCTTCCTGGGTTGTAGCCGTACGTGTCATCTCTCAAATGGTGTGCCTCGATCACCAAGCTGTCATGACGAGGGCGAGGAAGCCCATAGCCATGACGGCGGTCCACGCGGCGGTCGCCCTGCCGGCGGCCGACTTGCCGGTGAGCTCGTGCTTCCCGGTGTCGATCTGAATGTGGAAGCGGCAGGCCCCCTGGGACGGGTCGGTGGTGGTGATGACGGAGAGGTTGTTGAAGCCGCAGGCGTTCTTCATCTGGTTGGCCGCCTGGAAGTACTGGTTGAACGCGTAGGAGATGTTGCCGCGGACGTCGAGGCTGCCGCAGGAGGAGCCGGGGCTGAGGCTGGTGCAGTCGGCGTACTGGCACGCGTACTGCACGGCGCTGCCGACGGCGGGGTCGGTGGGGTTGGCGTCGGGGCGGAGCACGCACCACTGCTTGGACAGGTACCGGACGCCCTTGGCCGGCACGACGGGCCGGCCGCCGGCGAGGCGGAGGTTGTACTTAGGCGAGCCGTCGTAGTTGAAGACGCCCCAGTGGCGCTCGAAGTTGCCCGGGTCGACGCTCTTGGCGTCCTCGTCGAGCAGCGCGAAGACGTAGACGTCGGGCATCTGCGGGCGGCGCGGGGTGCCCTTGCCGGCGACGATGCGGTCGAAGAGGCCCTGGTTGAACTTCTGCGCGCTGGCCACGTTGGCGTTCTGGTCGCCGTCGGTGGGCCACCCGATCTCGCCCACTACAACGGGGATGGCGCCCAGCCCGTGCTTCTCCAGCGCCGCGATCAGCGTGTCGTAGTTGGCGTCGAACACGTTGGTGTAGAGCACGTTGCCGTCCTGCACGCTGGCCTGGGACGGCGGCGCGCCGGGGGACGGGAAGAAGGCGTAGTCCTTCGGGAAGTTGGGGTCGGCGTCCATGGAGAGGAACGGGTAGATGTTGATGGCGAGGATGCCGTTGTTGTCGAGTAGGAAGCGGACGAGGTTCACCATCAGGCCCTGGATGTCGGCCCGGAAGTCGCCGGAGGAGGGTTTGCCGTCGCCGGACTCGTAGACGTCGGCGTTCAGCGGGACGGTGACGCGGACCTGCTTGCCGAGCCCGGCCTTCACGAGCGCCGCCTGGACGTTCTGCACCGCCGGCAGCGTCGCCTGCTCGAACTGGCCCTTGTACGACTTGAGGAACGGCTCGTTGCCCACCGCCACAGCCCTGGATATAATGTTGTCATGCAAATTGACACCTTTAATTAATAACTACCCGAAATGTTGGACACAAACTATCTTACTAGGTTGCATTGTTGTGAACATAGTACAATACCTGATGTCGACGCCGTACTTGGAGACGTACGTGGAGACGTTCTGGAGCACCCACTGCTCGGCGGCGTTGACGCTGCCGGCGACGTTGGCGAGCAGCTCGTTGGGGAGGCCGACCATCACCTGGATGCCCGAGTGCCCCAGCGCACGCAGCGCCAGCGGGTCGGCCTCGAAGAGCTTCACCTTGTCGAAGCCGTTGTCGTGGAGCAGGCGCACGGTGATGTCGCCGGGGAGCAGGTGATGCGCTCGGGTGCCCCAGTTCATGGCCAGCCCATCCACAGGGCGCGCCCGGAACACCACCGGGTACGCCGCCGCCACCCACAGCACCACCGCCAGCGCCCGCAGCGCCGCGCACGACGCCATGCCTGCTTCTAACCGCCTCTGCTGCTTGTTGCTGGTTGCTGGGCAGCTGGAAACGGAAAGGCGGTGCCCAACGGTGTGGCGATCTTTTTTTTTCTGCCTGGCCTTTCTGCTTGCCTCTTTTTCCTGAGTTTTCAAGTGTGAAGTGAGGAAGATATAAAAGGTGGCATGAGATGGAGGGAGGTAAGCAGTTTGCAGGGGCAAAGGAAAGCATATACAGATGTTGTTGCTCTGTTGGAGAATTGAGTTTGACGCCGAGGAGGAAGACAAGGAAAAAAAAGGGATCAGATACCAACCATATGGACAAGTGTAGGGGTTAAGGTGGGCAAGGAGAGATCACGGATCTTCTTGATACGTGTGCTCGATTCATTCGCTCATGTGGGGTTTTTGACCTTGGAAGCTAGGAAAGGAGGGAATCCTTTTTTTGCTTGATGGCTTCGGATAGGAAAGAAAGAGAGAATGTGTGTGAAAGGAAAGGAAAGGAGCTTTTCTTGGAGTTGGCCCATGGAGCGATCCCATTTCAGAGAAACCGGTGAGATTGCGTGTTGCCACTCCGGCATCCCCGCTCCGACACGATGCACCGCCGTACGTCGGCGAGAGCTTCTGTTTTGTCATTTCGCCGGCCCATGTGTATGGCCCATAGCATCTTCGAGTTCAATCGCCATTTGAGTTTTCTAGAAAAGCCGGGTGCCATTTTCTGATGTCGGTGACGCATCAATGTACAGTCGATGGCGACCGCCAAAACACAACGCTTTGTACAGATCTGTCCAAACTGCGATGCTTATTCCGTCCAAACTGCGATGTCCAAATTGCCTACGAAACAGTTAGCTACAGACGTCCAAGGCCCCGGGCGAGACGGTTATGCTGCTACCTACGGTCTTAGGGATACAGTTCGTAGATTTGAGTAGCCGTTCACAGATTTGAATGGTACACACACAAAAAAAAGGGGGACAATTGCACATCAGTGCCCCTACTTATAACACCATCAAAAAGGAACAATTGCATCAGACCAATCCAAAGAACAGGTAACATCAGTCGACCAAACAATTTGCATTCCTACACGGTGCAACCGGCCAACACATTATGCCGTGATATTGCTTGTTTATTATAAGTCTGAATTTGATGCACCCCCAAACGTGCACAGAAAATTGTATAGCAAAAATATGCATGGGCTACATCTTTACAACCAAGCAGGAGCAACAGCACCGAGGTGCAAAGAACAACTAATATTCTTTTAAGTACACAAGCCTGCTTCTCAGATACTACAAAAGTTTGAATCAACAAGAGCAGAAGCTGGAAATCACAAATTCCCTGCGGGGATGATACAATTCAAAACTGAATTCGATGCGATCCGTATTGTACATAGCCTTTAGCCAAGGCAGAACTCAATGATGTAGCTTAGAAACACAATTTGTTCTCCATCATGAAACAGGGTTCCTCTAGACAAGCAAGGATGTGGACTTACAGTACCTCATGAGGTTCAGCTCTTGTGAAGTGGCTTGCCATGACATTGTTGCCAGCATCTCAAGCAATCATTCTGCCAAAATTCAATCCCCGCAAGTTCATTCTGCCAAACTTCAATTCAATCCCTGCAAGTTGTACAAAAAAATTTGTCAGCACCATACTAGTCAACAAGTTTGAGACAAGCAAAGTTAGCATGTCAACTGCTCAGGCAGACATAAAATTAAATACAGCTTGCTCAAAAGATGCTGGAAGCATTTTAACAGCATATTTATCTCCACAAGTTTACGCATAAGCATTTGGAACATTTTTTTCTACAAATATATAAGAAAGAAAGGCAGATAACAAAACAGCTATTTAACATGCAATGACTGAACCATGAATTCAGTAATGCCAGGTTCTACATTGAAGCTAATATCTATAGACCACATGCTGCTGCAAGAATAAATTTGCATATAGCCTGTGGACAATCTGAAGCAAGCTCCAATGATATACTTTTATAATTAAAAGATACCAAAATAAATATAAAAGGCACCAAAGCATTAGCTCAATTTTCTTTCAATTAGCTTGTGATCATGGGGATGTGCATGCCATGTTCAATTTTTGGCAGAATATAAACATGTTACAGATACCTTGCGTAAAACAACTACCCACTGCAACAATAGAAGTTGCAAATGAATGGTACTAGATACCATGAAGGAATGATCCTAACTAGAGCAAGAACAGGTATAAGATATCTTTAAAAAAAAAGGGAAACATCAATACAACCATCATTATCATCAACAAAAGAAATAACAGGTGGCCAACACAACCATCATTAACTCTTCTTGAAAGCCAATGTCAGTGCAAATTTTGAAAAAATGATGTAGTCTAGTGTCTATCTTACTTCTAAAGTATACTCCTAGCAAGAGGAAAGGCCACTGACGCACACAAAACAATCTGAAGTAGTTAGCTCAGCTAAAAGAGAAATAGAGAATGCATGTTAGTTGACAACTTACCAGTATTTAATCACACCATCCCATCCACAAGTTGCGACCTTGCTGGTTTCCAATGGATGCCACTCGCACCCAATGCAAACTCCATTGTGGCACTTCAATGTCTTGAATCTCCTGCAACTTTTCCAGTCCCAAAACCAGCAACTACCCTCACCATCCCCTGACATAACAAATCTTCCATCAGGTGAGAAGTTCACCTGACAAGCATAACCTGCCACAATGTGACCTGCAAATCTCTTCTTCTTATTAAGCTGAAACCTCTCCTTGGTGCTGTATATCAGTATCTGATTGTCCAAGCTCTGAGCTGCCAGCCAGTTGGAGTTTGGATGCAGAGCAATTGCTGGCATTGAGTGCATGTGAGGCTCACTGATATACTTAATCACCACAGGGATGCCAAACTCCCACACACGAAGAGACTTATCATCACTGGAAGTCACAAACCTCCTATTGTTATCGACGAAGGTTATAGTATTCACAGCACCCAAGTGCTGATCATACTCCTGTGTAATCTGCCCTGATTTCATATCCCATTGGACAATCTTCTTGTCGCTCATTCCGGCAAGGAGAATATGCTGCTTATCCTCATCAGGATTCAGCTTCACAACATAAGGGACCTTGCCAGTTGAGAAGGTCGAGATCACCTGCCCTGTCTCAGTATCCCAGTACTGTATATTCCTGTCATACCCTGCACTCAAGAACTTGGTCCCATCATTGGAGAACGATATATCCCTCACCGCCTTTGAGTGCCCCATGTAGGTGCGCATACACGTCCGCGACTCCAGCACATCCCAAATCTTAATCTTGCAATCCATACTCGCAGACAGCAACAGATGACCATACTTGGGGAAAAACCGGATTGCTGAGACCCCCTTGGTGTGCCCAACCCACTCATGCACACACCTCTTGGGAATGTAGCAGTGGTCGTTGGTCGCCTTGGCATCCTTGGGCGGTGTGATCCATGACCGCCCCTGGTAATCCCTCTCTTCCTTCCCGTGAAAGGTGCTCTTGGCCACGACCTCTGTCTTCTCGGCCTTCCCTCGGCGCGGGCCTCCTTCTCGGCCTTCTTGGCTGCGTGCGCCTCAGCATACTGCCTCTGCTCGTCGGTGAGCTCCACAGGCGGCCCCTCCCTCTTGCCAGCCCAGGGGCTCTGCTTGTTGAGGAGCACCCATTCTTCTGAGGCTGGGTTCTTGGCCTCCGGGGGGAGAGGCTCCGCCTGGTCATCCTCCTTAGCCTGGAGGCGGCGGCGCTTGTGCTCGGAGGGGGCGAGGTTGTAGACTGTGTCGGGGTCGGCCGCCTGGGGCTGGGCATCGCCAACGATGTGGAGGCCGGAGGGGTCGGAGGCGTAGCCAAAGCGGTGGAAGGTGTTGTACTGCTCGTCGAAGAGGAAGGGCAGCACCGCGGCGTCCTCGACGTGGCCGAGCTTGTGGTTGCGGTTGCCGGAGGCGGTGGAGATGGGGGCGTGCGGATGCTGGGGGCCGAGGACGGGCGCCCAGAGCTGGTCGGCGGTGGGGTTGAAGGCGACGAGGTGTTGCGAGGGATCCAGCGGCCGGGAGGCAGAGGCGGCGGCGGAGAGCGCGAGCGCGGTGTCGTCGACGGCGGGGGCGGCGGACTTGGAGGGAAGGCGGAGCGGGGAGGAGTCCGGGGACGAAGCGACTGCGGCCTCCTCCGGCGAGGAGGCGTCGTCAGGCGCGTACGAGGACTGGAGGAGATCCATGGCGGGCGAGCTTGCTAGGGTTAGGGCTTCCATGGGGAGTTTGTGAGATTTGTATTTCGGTTATCGATTGCGACAGCCGCCGCGGCGTCTCCTCGCGAAGACGAGAGGTGAGAAGTCGGGCCGGGCCGTGCAAGGCCGGTATTGTTCAGTTGGACAGACAGTCCGACACGAATTGGTGTGGCTATTTTTTCTCTAAAAAACCGTATGTTTAGATTAAGGGTAGTATATTTCATCGAGAAAAGTGAAGCCTCTAAATCTAGTAATGTATTTACTGATAAATTGTTGTAAAATTTTCACTATTATATAAGCTACTAGACTTTGTCCACTTCCTAAAAACCATCAATGGAGTCCCCCAAAGGGAAAGAATATCTATAATAAAAGTTTATCTCAAAAGCTTTAACCTATCGCTAAACTTGGTGAGAGTAAATCGATGCTCTATCAAAAACTATATCATTCTAACTTAGGGGGTGTTTGGGAGTGCTCCATTCCATCAAATCCAATTTCACTATCAAATCTTCAAAGCCACACACCCACAGCTCTATCAGATCCACTCCAGGAAAAAGGCCGATATAGAGGCTAACTCCAAGCATTTCATTGTGCCTATTCCAATTATAATTTATTTTTAAGATGCTTCGATACACCGTTTTGCCGTGTACCGAACATGTTGGCTACACCAAGATGAGGTCTTAACTCTTAAACCGAGGGTATAAGTAGCACCAATATTCGACTTTGGATCTTTGTGATGCAACTCAGCATTCGGATCTCGCTATCATCGCCTCAAATATATATTGCTGGGGGGGGGGGGGGGGGGGGGGGGGGGGGATTGCACCTTGATAATATTGTTGTTTATCAAAAGAGAAATCAGACAAGCATGTTTTCCTTCCAGCAACTCCTCTCAGCTCTAACATTTTTTTTTCTAAAATACGCAGTAGAGTTACGTATCTTAATCCTTTACAAACTGCACCACCTCACTCTCTGAGTTGAGCTGTGAGGAGCTGAAATTACAACACGTTTGCATCTCGTTTAGGAAACTAAACAATGGATTGACTTTAACTTGACCAATGCCCAAGGAAGTTAAACTCTGAGCACCAGAGGCACCACAAACAATGCTCGTCTCTGAAGGACCTGAGCAAAACGTTCATCACAACATCAAAATTGTGATAGATACAATGGTAATTTCCATATACTATCTATCACACATAAAGTTAGAACATGTTTCCCTTGGAAACATCTTAGTTTCACCAGCTACAACATTGGAGATTTGCAGAATATATTTATGGACAAAAAGATTAATTTGTCAGAACAAGGATTGCCTACTGTGGTAAATCATTCTGCTGAACCACTCCCTTGAAACTTCATTGCATAGCCATAAAGTTCACTGTCCCTTGAAGCGTACATATAGAAGTTCCTTTGGCACTAATACAATACAACATCAAAATTGCGACAGATACAATGGTAATTTCCATATACTATTACACGTAAAGTTACAGTAGGGCGATGCTGCTGCTATCTTAAAAAAAGAGGCGGCATCAGCTCCTTCCAATTTTGAATCAAAATTGATCCTGCATGTGAGTTCCGCCAACAAGTTGCTTCTAAATTAAAGAATCTGGCAGATGCTCTGCTGCAAATATTGCTATTGGCCAGTTCTGCACTTCAGCCGTACCTTTCCTCGGTCAGCCAAAAGGTATGTTGTTGTAGATTCACTTAGTTGTCATCTGCTTTAGTCAAACGAAAAAAAAAGATGGATGTTGAGGAGCACAACGTAAATAGTGTACAGATAAGATATCTTGAAAGCATATTCTTTTTTATAACATGTGCCCATTTGTAATCACAGGTTGTTTTCTGAGATTTTGTTATGCATTGCAGATTTACGCGAGTGCATAAAACGAATAGCGGACCAGAGCCCCAACATCAACTTAGATTGCACATATAAATTAACATTGGAGCAAATTGATGGTCATCACAATGGTTCTCCTAACAAGAAGTTAAGTAATTTGATAAACAAAAAATCGTCATCCCACTGGTTAAGATTGTGAAATCTCAGCATTCCTTGAAAAATTGCTTCAATATGCTATGCTCTTGCATCTAAACAAAACATTGAACAAAGATACTTACTTGCAGTAGGATCAACATGCACAAAGAAGCTTGCAGCAACAATAAGGTAGCATAAGATGAGCATAAGGCCTTTAAAGTAGTTTGATGTTCCTTCCTGCAAAAAATAAATAAAGAAATACGTAAATAAGTTAGGAATAGCCTGCAAAACAATGCATTGTACTAACTCCATATACATTAGAAAACATATACAATGCTGGTTTGTTCTGTATCAGACCTGTAGCATAAATGCAACCACCAAAACTGTTATAAAGAGAGTCGCTGTCTCAAACAGTTGAAAATTCAGGTCCATTTCCTGCCCCATGATCCAGCCAATTACTACACAGAATGGAATCTGCAAGCAATGTAAAACAAGGATATAGGTTATAGTTACTTCAGCATGCATTGGCCAATGACAAAGAATCTGCAAAACTACATCACGATAGTTGCGCTTTTTTCACTAAATATTCTTACCACAAACATGGATATCTGTGTTGATGAACCTATTGCAACTCCCAACGTAATGTCCTGTTGTTATGAAAAAATGAGAATTAAAAAAAATACAAGAGGAAAACACCGTTAAGTCCAAAAGAAAAAGGAAAGCACCAACGCTTACCAATTTATTTTTCATGGCAAACATAATGGCGCTTGCATGTTCAGCAGCATTTCCCACTATAGGAAGCAGAATAACACTAATAAAGGCTACTGGCAAGCTTAATGATTCAGATGCACCCTGTTACAACATGTTGAAGAAGCAATGTTAAAAAAAAAATGCATCAGTGTGCAATTGATATATAATGTGGTTTCATCAGTCATATTATGAATATTAAATCAAGTACAAATGAATCTAACAGTCAAAAAAATCTCCAATACCTGTATAGCATCTACCAGGTACCCAGAGAGTACTGAAATCCAAATAGTCAATGCAAAAAGCCAGCAGATAGCTTCCCCTTGTGTTATTTCCTTTTCATCCTCCTCATCCTCAGTGGCTTCTTCTTCCTGTTGTTGCATGTAGCAATTAGAGTGTAGCAGTAAGTGTCCACATGTTGCAAAGAGCAAACGTTCATCTATGCAAATGGAATACGGAAGAAAAGTTTATCATGCTCCTCTTTGTAGGCCATTTGAATGGCACATGATGTACCAGTGCAGAACTAATAACTTAGCAAGTGCAATAAACATAGTTAACAAAATAACATTTTTTACTCTTCCCACCTTTACAGATTACTTGCATAATCTGCTCAAGATTTTTACAAGGATTATAAAATGACTTAAATTACTGTTTCCTTCTTTACAGATTACTTGCATAATCTGCTCAAGATTTTCTACAAGGATAGAAAAAATGACTTAGTTACAGACGAAGCTATGTCAAGTCTTTTTGCAGAGTCAACAAATGTTATGTCATTATGACATACATGCCGTGTATGCAGTGGGTCTTTAGTTGAAAAATAGACAGCTAGCATAAGTTTGTGTTAAGCTGCTTACTTCACCAATTGGGCTGTACACACTGCGGTGGGTCTTTAGTTGAAAAAATAGATAGCTAGCATAAGCCACAAGCATGATGCAGCTACTAAACCTTGAAAGAGCTACTTCAGATTTGCCATACTGCACTTCTGAATGTGTGAAGTGAAGCACTGCTGGGAACATTAGACCCAAAACAGCCATCAATAATAGCCCCGAGTTTACGACAGCTGATGCCTGCAATGATAAATGCAAGTCAATAGAAAATTTAAAATGCATACTGTAAATCCATAACGGAAATATTTGGAAAACTACATTTTGTTCAGGAAACTACCTTGTTGAAAACCTGGTCCCTATCAGAATGGACAATACCGCCAGCAAAGAAAGCACACCCGAGAACCAGCAGCATATTTGATAATATTGAGCCCAGTAGTGACTGCTGGACAACACGAATCATCCCATTTTTCAGAGCGTATATTGAGATAATCATTTCCGTTGCATTCCCAAATGTCGCATTCAGGAGTCCCCCAACTGCAGTTAAAAAAGAAATTTTGAATCTTACTAAGAGATCGGTGAAGGGAAATTTGCTTTTGAAAGCTAGCGTAATGTAGAATCAGAAAGGACATACCTGTCGGGCCAGTGTAGCAAGCAAGTTGCCTGCACAAGACAGAGTAGCATACGTTAGTTGTGGGGTGGAATACATGAACTGGATCATGAGATCTTAGGCAGAGGTAACTGGAAATAAAGCTATCATCTTGGTGACACTTACTCTGTTGCATATCCCAATCTCTCAGCCAACGGTGTTATGCCGATCAAGCTGAAAAGGAAAACCCATGCTTGCTGTGGAAGCGGCAAACAGGAAAATGGAAGGCGTCAACTTATCAGTACTGCAACTGTATTCGATAAATCGTAAACGGAAAGCAAAAAACAGGAAAGTTGAGATAAAAGATTTGAAGGCGCCGCCGAAAATGTAAAATGTACGGCACTAATCATACAGCAAACTCTTGAGGAAATAAACAACTGTAAACTTAAGTAAGCGAGAACAGCATTAAATAAAAAACATGCAAGATTCGGGAATGAAGCTTACGTGCTTGCCGGTGAGGTAGTGGAGCATGACGGCGAGCGGGCCGAAGGGGAGGAGCACGTTGATCTTGGCCTGGAAGATGACGATGCGCACGCTGGTGAGCGCCCTCCGCCACTTGCTGCCTGGCGCAAGCGACTCCGCCACGGCGGCCAGCGAGCCGATGTGCTCGAAGTCGAGCGACTGCATCTTCCGCGCCGGCACCGGCGAGCCCGCCGCAGTGGGCGTGGCCAGCTCCACCTCCTCCTCCGCCTCCATCCCCAGCCCGAACTTCTCCGCGCCCATCATCCGCGAGCCGCAGTAGCAGGGATCAAGAACGGCGCCGAGTCACGGATCCGCCGCCGGCAATGTGGAGCCGGAGTTGCCTCCCCTGCTCCCTCCCTTTTTCAAGAAACGGCGCGGCGATCGGCCAGGCGCGCTCGACGAAATGGGGGAGCTAATGAAGGCTATCGCCGCGATTTGATTCGGATTCGGGAGAGCCCACCCGAATCGGCGATCGAATCACTCGCTCGCGCTGGCGGTGGCGCTGGCTCTGCTCTGGCGCCTCGGCGAGCGAGGAGAAGAGGAGAGGAAATGCGCGAGGCCGAGGCGACGACGGGGCCGGCACGAAGCTGCCTGGGTGCTTCGAGGTGGGCCCCGGCGTACGGCGCCGGGCGCGAGGGCGAGGGCCCGGATCTCGAGCGGGCCCGCATGTCAGAACCCGGAACGGAAAGCCGCCTGTGTCCGTGCCGCTCGTCGTGGGCGCCGGTCGGACCAGGGTCAGTGCTGGCCGGCTCGTGGCGCGTACGACCCCCCACCCCGGCTTGGCTTATTGCTAATGGGATCGGCCGGTGCGTAAAGTTTGTTGATCAGTTTGGTGGTGCTCCACTAACTAAGCTGCCGACTCATCAGTCCCCACGACACAAAGCTATAAAGAAAAACAAAGTTAACTACTGCTAGATACTGTGGCTCCAAAAGTATCTTTCCGCAGTACATGCAGTGAACTATCCAGGAGGGAATTTTCAAACTAATGTATTTTAAGAGGACTAACAGTATGAACATTATCAGTTTTACATGTCGTTTCCGTTTGATATCAAAAACTTGTTTGACATTTCATTCCTTACTCCTCCTACTCCTGAATTTTTAATTAATAACGTTAAAAAGTTTCCTTAACACAAAACTAAACTAATAATGTCTATTTTGGCTTTTACTGTCTACTTTTCGGTTCTTTCTTATTCGTTAGAGGAGGGTTGTGCCGCTAATCTAGCGGCTTGTCAAGCATTTGTGTCCGGGTGATATCAGTCTAAACTGAAAAGAGTATCTGTTAAGCAAGTAGTGAAATCAACGGCCGAAGTAACATTTGGTTTAGTACTGCTCCTTGCGGCTCGTTCTCAGCTTAAAAAAACAGGAAAGGAAGATAAGGACGTTTTCCAAACATTATCAATCAAAAGTGGGAGGGAGTATTATTTAAGCGAAGATTATCATAGGAGTGGTCACATAGGGATGTCACACTCAAGCACATGATTGATTGATGATCCCCTGGGGAAAGTGCAAGGGAAAATACAAATGAATTGTAGTACTAATATCTGAGATGGTGCTGACTGACAGGCGATGATAAGTAAGCGAAGTATTTGTAACACAAGGATAGATCCAGGGCCTGCACAAGCGTCGTACGTCGCGCTGCGGTGTTTGACCGTACAAACAACACACCCTAGTGGTTGATGCTGCATATGATGGCCTCTTCAACTTGTGAATACTCTATTTTCTCTGTATTTTATTTTCACAGCTGATGTAGTGTTCGTGACCAAGTTGTATTTTGCTCCAGGGTGCCGTCCTGCCGTACCACATTGCTAGTAGTTCTTTTTTTCTTACAGAAAAATAAACTGACAGAGATGTACTCACTGGTATGAAAAGTACAGCCGGCAGGTCCAGATCATTCAGGCTCAGGTTGTTGTATAGCTCACCAAATGGCAACAATGACTAATTTGATTTGAAACACAATTTGCATCGAGCATTTGGCATGAAATCCAAGAGCTTATTAACAAGACCTCTCCCTCTCTCCCTCTTATTTTCTCCCTTCTCGTGCCCTCGACTCAATTAGGACAATGTAAGTGTAGTGCCACGACCAGAATTGAATCTATTGGAAGAAAGGAATAAGATTCAATCTAATAATTTCTTCCAAATTAAGTCTTATGCCACATTTGACTTGTGAAAGATCTCCTATATTAAAATGTTCCCAGAATTACTAAAATAAAAGGAAAAGAACTTTCCGCTATCCTAAGGTAAGGACTTGCTCAGATCAACACTATCCCAAGCTAAGGACTTGCTCAAATCAACCCTTTACATGGATCAGGCTAACAGCGGTGTTTTTTTTTTCCTTAAATACGCAGGAGAGCTAAAGTTTTACAACGCGAACGTAACCAAACACAACACGGCGGTCATGAGCCGCGAGTTAGAACCCACCAGAAATCCTAAACGGACTACTCCCAACACAGACAACCTAATTTTTTTGCGCCGCCCTGAGCCCACAACTCGTCTAACAGCGGTGTGTTTGAGATTCAGAATGTTTGATTCGAGGCTTCAGTCCTGGAGCATTCCCGGAGCAACAGCAAGGCAGTGCTCGATTTCTAAGCATATTTTGCACAACGAACAGGACTTATTACAGTATTACAAAGGGGGAAAAAACTATAAGACTTCCCATTCTCTCAGTTCACAACAATAGGACTTTGCACATGCCACCTTGCAGGCGGTGAGGTAGATACATATCCAAAATCTCCTAGTACCGAATCTTTATACATATAACTAAGTTAACCAATGAACGGTAAATGTACCTACCACACAATATGGTCGCCCAGAGCTTTTGAACATACAATTATTCGAAGAATTGATCAAAAAAAAAAAATTGTGTGCTTCATTAGTCCTGCAACTGCAACTTCCTATGGGTATCACTCTAACTAATACCGAAAGAGCTGTCCTCAGATATCCTGTTCAACGGTCAATCCAGTCCTTGAACAGAAGCATCATGTATAGAGGGACATTCAGTGCTGCAATGACAACGATTGACTGAACAACACGGAACATCCGTTGTAACACCTTCCTTATTTTCGATTTGCTAGGGCGGGACAGCTTTCCTCCATCTTCTGATGTCATCTCGGAGCTCATCTCGACAAAAACAGATGAATCAGGTTCCAGTTGGTGCTGCTTTCTCGCTGTTGCCCTTGCGACAACACTTCCTCTGCAAATAACAATTGGGGAATCACAAAGTTAATAGAAAGAGATAAACTGATTGACTTCTGTGTAGTAAATAAATGCATCATTCTAGAAGCACATACCGTCCTATACTTCTGGAGTCTGAGCTAGCACTTGGGGCCTTTGCCACTGCCTTTTTAACAAGGTGCATAGACCCTTCTGCATCCCAAACCATTTGATATTCACCATCATCCTCATCATCTTTTTCCTTGGTTCTTGAAAACAATTCGGCACCCACCAACCTCATGAAGTTTACGAGTTCATTCGCATAAGGAAGAGAGCTAAGACCATTTGTTGGCCAAAAGACTAGTAGAAGGATGGTAAATACAAATTGGCAGATATAGCTGCACGAACAGCAGAAACAACAATCATGTAAAGATAGTTCAATTGTAATCTGCCACTAAAGTAATCAATCAGAAGGTGTACATTACCAGACATAAATATGAGTTTGTTTAGGCAGAAAACAAAGATTCGTTAGAACCTCGTATTTCAGGTCAGTTGAATTTTGTGACAGCTTGGGCCCAGCAGATAGCAACATAAAAGATGGATACAGATTTCCCTGCTGCCAACTTATTGTCCCAAGGGTATGCTGTGGCATTAAAGATTCCATCAGGAGCATAACATGGAACATGTGAATATGCGACAGCAGAAAGCTGCAATTCTCTTACCTCTGTAACTGGCCCAAAAGGAGTGGAGTGGACGACTGTGCATTGGTCATGATCATGACCGGAGAGCACAAGGACCTGCAGAGGGATTGACCCAAGTAAATAATATGGATAAGTTAATCTAAGCCTCCTCAAATTACAAAAAGAAGCTTACCGGTTTCAATGTGCTTAGCAAAAGGTCAGACGTCTCTTTACTTAGATAATTCTGGTAGCTGCAACAATAAGGTTATCTTAAATCAATCATTATGGCTTTGCCAACATTGGAAAAAGTTCTGAAAGCCAACCGTGGTTTTTGAACTGATATTCCCAGAAATTATTTTACAGAAAATGCATGAGGCAAAATTAGACCATGAGAACTTGAGATATCACTAACATAAGCAATTGCTTTACAAAGAAGAAAATAAAAAAGTTGAGCCCAAAATAAAATCACAATTAAGTAAAATAATCATAATTTTCAATTCCAAGGATCATTATATGTAAATGAAACTTTAATCAAAGGAAAATAGTAAAACGGTATAGCGTGAGGAAGGACATACGTGATTCCTTGGTGTCCAGCAGCATAGGATACCCTCTGGGACCGAATAAAATCAATAAGAAATATGTTAACGTCATTGATTTAACGTCATTGATTGAGTTGCTTATGTCGAATATTGCAGAACACTATAAATGAAATAACTGGGCAATGGTGCTACATATACAGCATTGTTTGTTCTTTCAATCAAAATAAAAACATGTGACAGTATATGCCTTGTGGCCAAACAGAGCATATGCAAGAGACTTACGAATATCTTTAATAGCACCGAATAAGCACCTTTTGTAGAAACAAGGGGATACCTGATTTATAACAGGTGAGGAACGATGTGGGCCACAGGGAGTGTTATCAGGTCGATAGAGTGGAATATGTGTTAGTAGAACCGTTGGGTTCGATGTGTTGCCTTGAAAGAGAAGAAACAATAGTCAGGAGTCTGATTGAGTATAGCAAACACGTAAGTATCTGTACAATCTCATACCTGGAGATAGACTTTTAATGAAATCCCAAGAGGAAGATTTTTCTTTGTTTTGTTTTGCTCCTGCCAAAAAAATATTATTATTATTTACCGACTAGCAGCATAGAGGGAATGCTTTGAACAACTTTGGATCGTCAATCATGAACAAATGAACCATAATGTGGATTCTAAAATAAGAATGTATGTCCAAGTACAGTGGCATTCCTTGAATATCATAATTAGCAGGTGGAGGCCTAGAAACATACCATCGAGTGTTTGAGCATCAACGACAACAAAGTCCACCCTCCCAGCTGAAAATTTGTAGTTTCTTGACCCAAATTCTTTTTCATAACGACTGAGCACCTACATGAAGGAAATATATGAGCATTATGCCCGGTCTTATGGACTCTACACAATGATAGGAATGCTCATCGTAATTCATAACTTTAGGTGGACACTGTTACGCACACTTTTGTTAAGGTCTAAATTGTTTTAACTTGGTTAGTAGACTTAATTCTCAGTAAAGATAGAAAACATTGATCTTCACATTATATTGAGAATTCTCTTATGTCATGTCTAAATCTTGGAGTGTCTCGATTGATCATCATATCGGACACAGTCAGATGTCAAACAGAGCACTTCAACTAACTATGGCAAAGCCATGAAGGATGAGTGAAAAATTAGGAATAGAATACATATGATATCTTCTTGCCAAAGATTAAACAACCACACACCAAGAGGCTCCATTTGCACAACTAACAAAGTCATACCCAATGGTACACCATTTTTTTTAATTATTTCCTCAATCTTGCTGTCCTCGCAAATTCATGTAGGGGTTGACCTGAGTTTAAGTGATAAGGACCAAGTCTAGAAGGTTGTTGTTGGCCCTCATATGAGAACGAAGTACTTAAAATGACAAAGGTTGCCTACTTTTTTCCAGAGGTTGGTTTAACGATAGTTTGCTAACATGGTAGCCACTAGCCAGGATGCTTAAAAGAACTTATAAGTCAAACTGTATTCTCTTATGGGTATACCGGAATCCATGGACAATAACTCACACTCACTTAAAAATCTCATCAAATTATATCCATTGTCCTATGTTAGTAACTTTTAATGCCACTAAAATTGTCCAAAACTCTAAACTTTACCAGTATAAACGCACTTAATGCACAATGCATGTGACAGTACAAGAAGTGTTGATAAGACAAGTCCAAAGCAATGACACAGCAGCTGATGCCTTGCAGGCAAACGTACTCTGGTCAGTACAGAATACCGGCAACTCAAACAATATTCTTACAAGAGTGGGGACTAAACATGGAACAAACAAAAAAAAAAAATACTGACATGAGATTTCAGAGAGTAGTAAATGGATATCTTAAAAAAAACACAGCTGCAGTCAATCACCTCAGGATGAACTGAGTGAAATGCTGAGTAACCAATATCATGATTTCCTGAAAGATAGTAGACTGGGATATGTGGCTTTGTTCTCTGTTCATTCAAGCTGAATATATGCTTAAATCTAGACAAGGATTCCTGCCACCTGAAAGCATTGAAATACATCTTAAGAAAAGAATAAAGAGTGAAATTTAGAACTTAATTTATAAGTCTGTTATAGAAAACCTGAGTAATAAACTTAGTGTCACTGACTGAAGCAAACTTACAAACTAAATAACAAATATGAAATATCAACAAAGTCATTATGGGAGCTCTATCGCACAATAAATTCTAGGATCTCTAAGAAATTGTAACTACAACGGAAGAAAAGGGAGGGGGGGGGGGGGGGGGGGGGGAACAGAAACACGAGGACTGATATGCGACAAACAATCAAAATATCTGGTTCACCAATGGATGTGAAGCAATAACAAGGGCTACTAAAAAACAGAATGCACCATATGTCAAATGGCAATAAAATGTTTTTGATAATTGCTTTTCCTAACGTTGGTCTAGTATAAAATAGTTTCAGTTCCACCCTAAAGATAGCAGCATGTTATTCATGTATACATCCAAATCTACTGTTGGGTTAAATAGCAAAAACCTCATGAAAAATCACTAATCATGCTCTTTTAGTGGCATGGGTTCTTCAAATGTAAGAACGTTTGTTACATAAATACTCGTTATACATGCTTGAGGTAAGAATTATACAAAATAAATTAGATAGGTGATTCAGAATAGATGGCATGTTGGAAAGTGAGCATCTTGAAAAAATAACAGGTGAATTAGAATTCAGTATCCGTGCCTTACTCTTCATCGGACATGTATGGTCCCCCATCAAAATGGTCACCAAGAAATAGCACCACGTCAGGCTTGAACGGCAGTACGACAGACTGGAAGGACCTTCTCATGTTCAAATCTGTGTAAAACTCAGCTGCCTGCAGTGCAATTGAGCTAGGTGGAAGGCCAAGGGAGGTGCTATCCATAAGCTGCAACGGAACGTTTAAGAAAGTGAAAAAAAAAAGATATTTCAAGCAATTCTTTTTGTAAGACTATTGGGGTCACGGCACAATGACATTAAATTATGCTAGAAGTGGAAGTCACCTGTGGATCGGCAACAACTGCAATCTTCACATGGTCACTCTGTCCATGAAAAGTTGGATTGATAAACAAGGTTGTGAGATAAGAAAATATTCGGAAAAATTCACTACTTCTTTGTCCAAATGAAAGCTTATGATAAAATACAATGTTGATAAAAGAGGGGTAGCGATGAGATGCATTGAAAAGAATTACTACATTACATGGTTTCATCAGGGAACTTTGGCGTGATGTATGATTCAATCTACCTTAGCACTGGCGTTTGGCAAGCAATGCGGTGACTAATTACCAAGCTGGCGTCAAAGCGTATTGATGCGCAGACTCAAATATTACATGAGAAATTGAGAATTGAGGTTGAATCACTGCTCAACTCTCTTTCGAGAAGTGAAATACTACATGGCATCCTTAGGTTAATCACGCGGTGCTGACTCCCGGATCCTGAGGAACAACCCACAATTCCGAGAAAACCCACAAGCTAAACCCCGCACTGCACCCCAAATCAACATCATCCCGTACTCACCTCCGTCGAGGAGCTTGATGGAGATGAGGAAGGCCACGAGCAGGCGAGGTAGGAGGCCCAGTAGGAGCCCGCCTCGCCGTAGAGCAGCGCGGCAGCCCACGCCGCGCACAGCACCAGCGTCAGCCGCGTCACGCTCTGCATCGCCGCACGCCTCAACCCGCACCCCTGCGGTCGGGGGTCCTCGGGCGTCGGTCCCGCGTTGGACTTGGGGGGTTTCGCCGGAAGAGTTGGACTTGGATGCAAGCAAAGCGCCGGCGGAGTGAGATCTACGGATCCAATCCGCCGGATCGCCACGGTCGACGAGGGTCGAGTCGGGTCGACGGCTAGCGCCCTGCACCGGAGGCGAGGCTCGAGATCATCGTCCACGTGTCCGCAAGTAGATCCAGACCGTTCCAAGCGAGCAAAGAATATTTTCGAGCGTAGTGCACAACACACCGGTCATTTTGCGAACATAATTAGTGCTAACATATCGCAAATATAATTGATAGTTTTGATTGATTTTCTTATTTATCATGGCATCATTCGTATATTCAGTAGTGTTTCTTTTTGGCAGTACTGTTTATATTTTTATCAACTTGTATTGTTCATACTACTTTACTACAACTTCTTACTATTTGGTTAAGTAAACCTGAAAACTATTACTAGGCTTGACATCAAATCACTTATGTTAACACTGATTTCTACAGACCTTTTAGGAAATACGAGTGATGCCATTTTTTTTTCATAACAAGGCGCACTCTCTTACTATTTTTGGAACTTTGAACTTAGATGACATATTTTAACAAGTTCAGAGACCTAAATACCCGTTTTGAGAGTTTAGGGACCTAGATGACACAATGAGACAAGTTTAAAAACCCCTGGTGCACTTTACTCTTAAAACTAAGACAAGTTATGATGCAAATGCGTCATTTTGGAACACGTTTTACTTCTGTTGCATTTTGTCTAACAACTAGCATGCGGCAACTTCCCCATTGGCTGCTTGCCTCCTCCGTGCTTGAAATCACAGCCAGGGGCGAGTGGTGATAACCGAGCGCTCCTCTCATGGTCAAGACAACGCAAATTGGAGGCACCTATCGTGTCCCAGCGCGGGCGATTTGTCGTCATAGCTAGCGTGTGTTCAACCCTCGGACTCTTCAACCCAAGGTAGGTTGCCGATGGCTCTAGGAGGAATCAGTCGAATGATCCACAGAGTTAGGCTTCCTTTGGAAGCACAGGGCTAGGCTACCCAGGGCCGATTTCCACGGCAGGGAAATCCCTGCACGCCGCGGCCCAGGGGCGCGCTCCCCTGCCAGGGCAGGCTTGCGTGATGGGCCTTTGGCTGCTGGAGGGGCAGAAGCCGGGGGGGGGGAGGTCGACGAGCTGCCGGCCAAGGAGTGTAGCATCGATGGGGGCACGGCGGCGCCGGGTTGGTTGGCGGAGAGGCGACGGGGGTCCGGGGAAAGAGGATGCAGCGGGTCGATGGAGAAGCGGACAACGTCTCGCGGCTTGATGGAGAGGCGACCAGGGAGGAGGATGTGGCAGCGAGGCGGCGGTAGCGCGAGGCGAGCGGCGCGGCGAAGCGCCTAGCGAGACGGGGAAGCGGACGGGGCCAGCGGCCACGACCCCAGCGACCGGTTTCACAATTGATTTTTTTCGATGGAACATTTGGTTTTTCTTTTTGGAACATTTAATTAAGAAAGTTAGAATTAACAATTGGTTTCTTTTATTAGAACAATGGTTAAAAGGGCTAGAACAATTGATTGTAATTGCTGAAACAATTGGTTTCTTTTATTGAAACAATGGTTAAGAGGGCTAGAACAATTGGTTGTAATTATTGGAACAATTGGCTTTTCTTATTGGAACAATGTTTAAGAGGGCTAGAACAATTAGTTGTAATTGCTGGAACAATTAGTTTTTCTTCTTGGAACATTTTGTTAAAAAGACTAGAACAATTGATTGTAATTGCTAGAACAATGTTAAAATAGTAAAAGAAAAAAATGTTAAAACAATATATTAAAAATATTGATTTTTAAAAATTAAAAAAATATTCATGTGGGATCTTGTTTTGTTGCATTAATTCTAAGGATCGCAATGGTTCAAACGAATTCAAAAATAGAGTTGTCATTTGAGAGAAAAATCATTTTGAAAATTAGGATCCATATAAATTCCAGTCGTTCCAATGCTTTTTCGACACGTGGCGCGAGTTGGTTCACCCATCAGCCTGTAGTTGTCCCCGCGTCAGCCCCATGTGCGCGCGTCCTCCCTCCCGCAGCAAATATGGTTCGTTGGATGAAACAGGCGTACGAATCTTAAAGCGCGCTGCACCTAAGCTCGGGGCAACGCGCGCTATTTATAGGGGTTTTCTCCTCCCGTCCAACCCGGCCAAAACCGCGGCCTGCTAGTGCGTGGATTGCCTTCGGTTCGGTCTGCCAAAGGCCCGAATTGCTAGCCCAGGGTGCGCTACAGCGTGGGCCGCCAGAGGCCTTAGGGAGGTAGCCCATCACGAGGAGCGTGAGATATGACCCCGCGTGCACACGCGAGAGGATGAGCATGTTGTTTCTGAAGCTAAGCATCACGGCGTGGTACTAGTGACCTAGATATCGCCACCGATGTCGAGCTGAGCGTCGCCGGATCAGAGCGGCGCGAGAGGATTTTTGTTCCCAGCCACGATAGACGACATTTGTTGATAGAGGTTTGCTCGGATCCACGTTGCTGTCAAATGTAGCTTTTGTGGAAGACGGGAATCTCTATCTTTTTTTTTTTTTAGAACGATGGGAATCTCTATCTAACACAGGTTTCTATCCACAGGAGATCGGGATCCAACGTGGATCCACGAGTTGCCAAACGAGGCCTTAGCAAGAAGTTGTGGAAAAGATGTCTTCCTAGACACCTTTCGCCAAGATTAAGCCTTTTTTGAAATGTAAAACATAGGGATAGGAAAAATATAGGATTAGAGTATCCTTGCACTTCGAATTCTATGGAATAGAAAACAAGAAAACCATAGGAACGGCCATTTGGATGGCGCTCAAGAAAAACAAATAGATAGACACAAAGGAATTTTTGCATGAGATTAGACCCCATGTTAAAATCCTCTAAAATCCCTATGGAACAAGTCATTCCATAAGAATTTCATAGGAATGTAGCATGTGCATTCCTTTGTTCCAAAGAGCTCTTATAGGAAAAATTCCTAAGGATTGAAATCCTTCAAAATTTCTACGAAAATCCTACAATTGAAAGGAGGCCTCTAGATGCCAAATTTTCCTTAATGCACACTGACCAACGAGTAGCCTAACGATGTGGTTAACAATATAGCAGGGAGTCTGAGTACAAGTCGGTGCGGCAACAACACTTTAGCAGCTGATTTCCTAACTGGATACATTAGCAGATTCATGATACAAACATGGTCTACAACATTTGACAGAATTACAGATGCTTTGCACTACCCAGAGAGGTACCCATAAAGAATTTCTGATTTGCAACGTCTAAATTCATGCTCATCATGGATTTCTTGTAAAATAACACATATTTTCGGTTTGGATCACCAGTGGTCCTGTGCGCCTAAACCATCCTGTTTTTCAAAATATGCTGTTATTGCTTTCAGCCTTCCATTGAGGAAATTCTTCTCGACCTGCCAGAGATACAATTGTGATGTCAGAACAAAGCAAATACAAAACCACTAGCGATTCAACTTCACGAGCTATCTGATCCATGTTTTGGAACGTCGACTAGGCACAGAAACAGCAAAATGTGCTTACCTCAACAGCCCATGGAGGATCAACAGATAAGCACATGTCTGCCAATTGGTTTAGGTTGATGTTGCGAGGAAGAAACATCACTATCCTGGAAGCTATCATGGTACCAAGTTTAAAAAGAGAGTACCTGAAGAGTTCAACAAGGAGATATTAATCCATCAAAGCAAAATGAAGGTAATAATATGTATCACCACAACTCAAAACAAACTTATTTCTTCAAACTAGAAATGAGAAACTAACCCATCACAAGGTTTAAGCATGGATTTCATGTCATAAATATCCACTTTAGCGTAGTCAGGCCCACCCCAAGGAGGTGACATGAAAGCGGTGTCTCCCTGCAGTGAACATTTGATTACACAACATAAGCATGACCAATTTTTTGCAATAATGACAATGGAAGATTCCTAAACCTTCACCTATTCTAGTATTTTACATTAACACAAAAGAAGGTACAGCCGACACATGGACATCATAAGAAAAGGCAAAAGCATAGCTCCATGGGATTATAAAATCTAATGATATTGGTAGCCCTCAATCTCTACCCTACCATGTGCAGAAAGATGAATGCAACCGTTACATGGATGGGCAAATGTAAGCAGGGTCAAATGAGAAATTAACTCCGAGGCACCAATGAGTAGCTGAAGGATTGACATGTTGACAAACTTACAAGACATTTAAAGTTTCAAGAATTAGGGAAGAATTACCTTAAGGTGAGGAGCTATGTGGATAACATCACCAACAATGAAATCTATGTGGTCCTTTACTCCATAAACAAATGCATTATGTTGTGCACAATCAATCTTTTGTGAATCAATATCAACTGCGATAACATGTTTGCACCTGGGAGAAAAGAAATGACACCATTAATACGGAATACACCTTTAGCTACATTTTGCAAACAAAATGTCCCAGATAACATCCATGGGCACATGATCCTTGGCATTCACAAGGACAAAGAGAAAGTAACTTAGTTAATGCATATCACATAATGCTATGTGCACAAGCTACTGCATTATCATAAGCAAAAGGAAGTTCCTATGCAAGAGGAAGTGCCCAGGCTACTATAAACATGATTCACCTAATTTACATAAGACATGAGTGCAAGATAACAGTGACATACTTTGTGGCAAACTGGATGGCATTTCCACCAACTCCTGTGAAACAATCAATAATTACTCCTGCACCAACACGGGATGCATGATGTTTTGCAATCACCTCTGGTGTGACTGAAAACCACCCTTCTTCATCCATCTTTATACCGCTATCAAAAAGAGAGAAAAGTGAGTATCGGTGAGTCCAGTACTTGATGATGTCATTGGAGATGCAGGCTTCCATGTCTTGGTATGAATGATCTGTGGAAAAATTGAAAGGGTTATTCACAAAAGTCCAGAACGTGCACAAGGAACATGAGAAAATATACTACTCGAGTCTTGTTGTACCAAGGCTACCAAACTAGTTGAAGTTGCTCAAAGAAATCTAGAAACCATTGTTTAATTGTACAATATGAAAATTTAACAGCGACTGTAATATCATCTTACACGACTGAGATCTCCTTACTCTCCTTTTCTTTTTGGTGCTGGCAACTTCCTGTGACATCTCCTTTTCTAACACTTGAGTCATTGAACCATTCTGTTTCTTTTCAGCATGTTGTGCTTCATCAATGGTAGTTATCATACTGCAACTTTAAACAGATATTACAAGAAATAATGAGAATTAACTGCACAAACATTTAGTTTGATCTGGTATACCTTTGATCTTCATCAGGAATCTTAGATAAATCATTTAATTTGTCGCAATGGTCTTGTCCCTGCCCATCCAGATGCCTGTCATCATCAGCCAGACCTGAGATGGGAAGAAAATATGTATGAAATTACTTAAATAACAGCAAGTGACAAAGCCTTTAGAAGCAAACAAATTGGGTTAGAGACAACACCCAACAATAGCTATCACTTACAGACAACGAAAATGCTGAGACAGAGATAATGACAAAACCCCTACAAAAATGGTCCCAAGAGGTACATTTCAGCTCAGGATACAGATTTGTTTTGTACCTACAAGAAGGGAATTGATAGTAATAATTAACAGCACAAAGTACGGCAGCTAATAACTAAATTTAATATGATTTTCAAATCAAAATTTGTACTGCAGGCATGCAATAAGCGATGCCCTTCAGCATCAATGTAGTGCAAAACTCAATCATGCATATAATGGATATCTCTATCTTGCCAAAATTTTCATTTCCATTCTCACATGAGCTCGTGTTGGACATTGTAAATTGTTTCTCACATGGTACATATAACTATCTGTGATATTAACGGCAACAAATAGACATAATTAAAGTCATTATTCAAACTTTGATCCTTACAGTTTTCTTCCATTGCTATGCTTTTAGATTGAGATCCCAGCTCGGCCAGCTCTTTTGTTGTATCTGTGCTACAATATAATGCAAAATCCTCCAATCCTTCAGGAGGGCACCATGTGGACTCTTGTGTCTGGATGTTGTAAAAGTAATATTGACTGTAAAATGGATCCCAGACAACTCTCCAATCACCATAGTCATAGTAAAAATTGATGTCGGAACTTAAGGTATGCCCATCAACCGAAAATGGTTCTGCTGAACTTGGAGAAGCCTGATGGTCAGTTTCATTTTTATCATGCGGTACTGACGAAGGTTCCACAGATATTTGATCTTCCCTCGTAGGCAAATTTTCTTCCTGATAAATCTCGACACTTGAACGTCTAGATTCACCATGATCCAGCATCTCCGCAGGACATTGCGTCACACTGTCAGAAGCTTGATTTCCTTGAATAGGAGATTCTGGTTTTACGGGGTTGCCAGTGTTATTGAGAAGCTCCCCATGTTCATGCTTATTTTCAGCTTCACATCCAGTGGCTTTTTCATCAGAGCAGATAGTGCTACAGCCAGAATTTTTTTGTTTTTCAACACACAAACTGCCTTCACTGAGCATCTTCTCAGTATCATCATTACAGAGTTCACTGTAACCGAAAGCAGTCTCAGATGAACAGCACGGGTTACTGTACTCCAAAACATCCGTTGATGGAACATCACTTTCTCTATCTTCAGTGTTGACACATATCCTCACAGCATAATTGATTTGAGTGTTTGCTTCTTCAAATGGTGCTTGAATACCTTTCTTCTTTCCCTTATTGACAGTCTTCTTTTTCTGTAATGTATAAAAGAGTTTAAAGTTATTTGCTAAAAAAAAGAGTTTAAAGTTACATAATAGCCATGATGAGAACAGTAGTACATAGTTTAGCATTATGTGAGCACTGACCACTTTACTTGTGCTAAACGAAACAGGAAGCCCCAAAGAACCCATGAGATTGACCAATTCCAAATCTTCAACAAACGTCTGGCCTATAGATGCACAAAAACATCATAAAATATATTGTAAGAAACTGGTTGGCAAATAAGCAAAAAGGAGATAAATATCAACAGATATTTTATATTCCTAATTTATGTTTTGTGTGTGCAGCACTTGACTTATAATATGAGGCGTGAGCAGATTCTGAAAGAATGGCTTTTAAGAACTAAGGATCGAGACCCTACTCAATTAGACAAACTCTAACACCAACTTTCACTTTCCTGCGGTAATTCCTGGGCGGTTCGACCTCCCCTCTAATCTAAAGCCCAAGTGTTAGCCCTCTCCTCCCCCAACATTGCCAGCATTGTGAGGGGAGGATACCACCCTGTTAGCAAGAGACATGGTGACAACCATCAACACTCATGTTCAACTCACTAGAAGCAATGATACAGACAGTAAATCTGAAGACCATACAGGTCGCACAACAGGGAATACTGGAATAGAAATCAGCCGATCAACAAAGCTTCTTGATGCAGTCATAAACAAAGAAGAAGAGGCTCTTGAAGAGAAGCCTCACATGACCCAGCAAAGAGACAAAGAGTCCGAAGGTTGGGTGTTTGGATTCAAATCCTCTATACTCTTACAGTGCAACATTTTTTTTTTTTGGTCTAACAGTTTTTTCCCCCACAAAACGTAAAGGGAACTGTAACATATTTCATAGTTGTTGCCAAGAACCAGAAAAAAGACAAAGAAAACACAGCTTACCTTCGTCGATATGTTCGAATGTTTTATCGCGTGTTTTATCTGCGTGAGATCCCTGCAAAGTTGAAATTTCTCAAATTGCTTCTGCATCATAAGCCTTATAGGAATATGGAGAACACTAGCAATAACACTTTTTTTTTTGGAAAGCTGATCAAAGTGTAAATCAAACAATTATTTGTTACATCAATCATGAATTAATCGGAGCCTAAAGAGGAGAGCAGTGAATTTGAATTTGATGCTAATCACTAAATCCATAATTTGGAAACACTCGACTTTATTCCCCAAAAGTTTCCCAGTAAAACAAGGAGACTACAAGGGAGTGATAAAGTTCATCCAAGACAACATGAAATTTGTTAAATCCAGACAAATGAAATTTGTTGCCAACTACCAAGTTGAATCCTTGTCGGTATATGCGCCTGTAATTCTGTAAAACTAAATCTTTCAAGTGCATGCTACCAAGAACATTTCGTACGGACCAATACTTTCGGGTGAAGCAAAGACCACAATTCATAAATCATAATTAATTATTAATGTAAATTAGATTCTTATGTAAGCTTTAAAAAAAAAATGTCCTAGGCTTCCATTTTTCTCCATCCAAAATTAGCAGCTCCTCAACGTTAGCCAGATACTAGAGGAAGCACATGCCTCCTTCCGAATGAAATGGCTCAAAGCAAGTTAAACGAAAGAAGATAATGAAAAGATGACCTTACCTCTGAACCAGAATCCGCTGAACGCCAGTGCCTCTGGCTTTCGTTTGCACCGGCGGCATACGAATCGTCCCTGAAGCGAGCGAGTTATTCGGGAAGAAGAGCGGCTCCCAAACCCTAGACTAAGACGAGGAGGATGGACGCTTACCAGAGGTGCACTTCGGTGAGCCGGAACAGCCGCCCCAGCTTACATATCGCTGAAGACGACTCCGCCGCCGCTGCCGCCATCACCGTCGGGGAACGGCGGCGTCGCTGGGGCTGATACGCGTATAGGCGACGGGGGACCGCCTATCTACAGCGTACGCTACTTGTAGCCAAGTTGCAGCGCGGCCCAACAGGCCCGCTAATCTCACGAGCATGCTTCCGCTGTTCCGCACTGCCATCGCGTACAGTTGCACGACATTCTCTCGTGCGGGAGCGCCCGCTGGTGATTTTTTCACGCATGCGGCCACTGAATTTTACTTTTCTCACGTGAGTTTTCTTTAGATACTGCATGCGATGCAAGCTATGGATTAATTAACGCTAATTAACTTATTGTTGCACCGCACGTTAGAAAAAGTCAAAAAACGGAAAATCACGTGCAACTTTCTTGCAGCATTTTGGAACAATCAATTTCTTTTGGTGGAACATTTGCTTTTTTTTCTTAGAACATTTGGTTAAAAAGACTAGAACAATTGGTTGTAACGGCTGGAATAATTGGCTTATCTTCTTGGAACATTTGGTTAAAAATGCTAGAACAATTGATGATAATTACTGGAACAATTGTATTCTCTTCTCAGAACATTTGGTTAAGAAGACTAGAACAATTTGTTGTGATTGCTAGAACAATGTTAAAACAATAAAATAAAAATATTAAAACAATGCATTTAAAATAATGATTTTTAAAAATTCAAAAAAATATATTCATGTGGGATCTAGTTTTTTTTCATTAATTGTAAGGATCATCATGATTCAAACGGATTTGAAAACAGAGTTAGGGTTGAAGAGAAAAATTAATTTAAAGTTTGCATTCAAACAAAAATCCGCTCAGCCAATTAAAAAGCGACACGTGTCATGCTCTCCTCACCCCCCCTCCACCCCTGCACCGGATCGCGCCTCAGCCAGACGGGCTAAGACTGTAGCACCGCGGCCTTCCGCATGCCAGCGTGGCGCTCTCTCCACCGCTCGTTCCCGCCGCGCACTAATCTCAAAGCGCGCTACCTGCAAGCTCCAGGTAGCGCGCCCTACATATAGGGATTTGCCTGCGCGGTGCTGAACTTTTTCTTTTGCTAGCCGGCGAAACAGGCCCATGAACAAGGATTGTTCTTCGGCCTGGATTGTTTCATAGGCCAAATCAGGCGTTGGTGGCCTACGAAGGCCCAGCACACCTGGGGTCCAATGGAATCGTTCGCGCGTGTTCTTTCATTACAAACTTCGGCATTCTCGAATTAAAAATAAATAAATTACAAAACAGGGTAACTGAATGCAAATATGACTCGGTTCCTAAGGTAACTGTACAGAAAACATGTACTAACATATTCTCTCCGTTGTTAAATTTGTGCCGTCATTGACTTTTTGAATTACGCTTGATCATTCGTTGATGTGAAGTGTGGTCCGGAACTTAAGTATATTTTGCTGTTATTGATGGAGTTTTTGCCTTTTAGTTATTGTAACTTCTACAATTTGGGATATGCAGCAATGTTTTTCCATCTCTTGTAATATCACTCTATGTGCAACCGTTGATCTCGATTATATATATATATGTTTTTCCCTTTTCTCACGGAAGATGAAATTCTTTTTGTGAAGCCATGATAAACTAGATATACGTGTGAATTTTTATTTTTGAAAATATAGAATTTGTTTCTTGGCTGCTGATGAGGATACACCGGATACATCAAAACTTCAAAAGGACAAAGAAAAAAAAACTTCAAAAGGACAAAGGAAAAAATAATACAAAGGCATTGTTTTACCCTAGTCCAAAATCATCCACACGCTTTCTAAGCAAAAATAAAAAAAGGAAAAAAAAGAATATTCGATGCACCTCGTGCATTTTTATTTCAAGAACATTGGAAGTCCTTTCCCAATAAAAAAACTCAAAGAGGCGCTGGGCCGCTGGTAAATCTAGTTTTACCTCAGAGAATGGGGATGTCCTCGTACTCGGGGTCGTGGTGGTGGTGGCTGGGGCGGCGGGGGCGAACGCCGGCATGGATGAGTATGGCCCAGATATGGGTGATGAACTCTCCGCCGTTGGCAAGTGCTAGCGCGTGCGTTTCCGCCTTCCCCGACGGCGCGCGCGCTGCAAAGACAAGTAGCTCCGCCCACAGCTCCAGCAGCATCCCCCACACCGCCTCGCTGTGGCGCACGTTCGGCGCTGTTGCGTTACCGGCCGCGCGGTCCAGCTCCTTGGCGAGCCTGACGCCCTTCTCCAGCGCTGTCGACTCCCTGCTGAGGACGTCCCCGCCACGGTGGAAGCCCGTGGTCATCAGCCGGTCGCGGCGGTGCGCGGTGGTGCAACAGCTCCCGAAGAAGCCGTCGAGCTCCGCCGTGATTTTGTTGTACGCCTTCTCCGTCCAGACCCGGTCGTCCGACAGGAGCCCGGGCTCGTACGCCACCAGGTAGGCGCAGTACCTCGACAGCGTCACGGCCGCCCTGCCGGCCGGCGACAGCGGGTGCTTCCGACGGTCGTCCCTCGTCTCCAGCAGCGTTGTGGCCAAGTGCCACACCAGGATCACCGTGGCAGCACCGCCGCCTCTTTCATCGCATGCCCACTCGAGGTGGCTGAAGGTGCTTCGTCGCAGCGCGTCCCTGCCATTGCTGAAGCAGGACCCCTCGTCGACGTCGTTGCCGTTGTCGTTGGCCTCCTCCCGCTTGCTGGCGATGCGGTCAAGTACGTCGTTGAGGACTTTGACGATGGCCTCCTTGGCCTCGGCGGTGACGACGGCATCTTTAAGTCCGACGAGGCGCCTCTTGAGCAGTCGAGACAGCAGCAACCAGACCTGACGTGGGTGGACCTGGCAAAGCCTGAGCAATGTCAACTGGTGCACCTTGATGCGGTGGGAGCGCACTCTGAACCACAAGGCGGCCTTGATAGTCCTCTGCACCCGGGCCAGCCTCCGGAGCGCTGGCTTACGGGCGTAGTTGCAGAGCAGGGACACAGGTGCCAGTCGGAGATGAGGTACTACACGAACTCGTACGTCTCGATGGCGAGGAAGGTGAAGGTGAGGAGGAAGGTGACGATGAGGTCAGAGGAGGAGAGCACCATGGTCAGGAAGAAGGATGCCTGGTGGACAAAGCACCTGTACTGGAGCACCATGTCGGTGGATAGGTCGACGAGGCCGCGGAAGAGTGACACCAGGACATGGAAGATGTTGCCGTTGCCGGTGACGAGCATGATGGCGATCACGTAGATGAGGAGGAAGAGGAGGGAGAAGGCAAAGTTGGCGAAGAAGAGCTCCGGCTTGGGCAGCGCCAGCGGGATGATGGCCTGGTAGTACTCGTCCAAGAAGGTAAGCTCCTGTTCCACCACCACGAACGCCTGCTCCGCGCAACGCGAGTTTTTTGCGGCTGCATATAGATACGGCCCCTTCCATACGAAGACACGTGTCCATCGAATTAAACACCGTCGCGAGCAGTCGTCAGTCCACGACTGACGGCGTCGACTGAGCAGCCATCCGCGAAGTTGCCGACGTGCCTCGGAGTCGCCGCGCCGTCAGCGAGCTCGTCGCCTCGGGCGTCGCCGCGCCATGCGCTCGTCAGCGAGCACGCAGTCCAGGTGCCCGCGCCGCCGCCGGGTGCCGCCGCCTGCAGTTTGTTTTCAGGGGGAGGGTGTTTTGCGGGTCTTGGCTGGCGGCGGCGAGCTCGCCGCTCCGATGCAGATCATAGGGAGGCCGGCCGGGAGGGGAGAGTGCAGATCATGGGGGTGTGAAGATCATGGGAAGGGGAGGGTGCAAATCATGGAGATGTGAACATCATGGGGGAGGAGAGGGTGCAGATCATGAGGAGCGGCTCTTGGCGGCGGCGGCGAGCTCGCCGGTCTGATGCAAATCATGGGGGAGGCCGGCCGGGAGGGGAGGATGCGGATCATGGGGGTGTGAAGATCATGGGGGAGGAGAGGGTGCAGATCAAGGAGATGTGAAGATCATGGGGGAGGAGAGGGTGGAGATCATGAGGAGTGTCTCGCCGTCGCCTCTCGCCGGAGCGCTGCAAGGAGAAAGTTTTTTGCTTCGCAGGTCGGCATGCTCGGCAGCTGCGGCGATGCGCGTGGTCATGTTCGACGGAGCCGCGGAGGAAGACGATAATGGGAGCCTCACGCTGTTAGTTAGCCCGTTAGTGCAGTCCGAATCGTCGAGTGGATCGTGCGGTCTCGGTGAGGGGCCGTATCTATGTGCAACCGCAAAAGATGATTTTCGCGCTCCGCATCGAGCTCCTCGAGGAGGCCCCGACGCACGAAGCTGAGCGCCTACGCCGTGCCGGCCTCCGCCATGGATTGCCGCTCCATCTTGCGGCGGAGCAGCTTGAAGAGGGCGAGGCCCAGGCACGTGTCCTGCAGCTTGTGCTTCCGGTCCTCGTTGTACTGGAACACCGGGTCAGTCTCGGCGAGGCGCCAGACCGTGGGCACTCTCACCGGTTTGGTTGCCTCGGCCTCCGCATTTGCCACCTCCGCTTCCGCCTCTGCTTCAGCGTGCACGCCATAGAGGTCGCGCTACTGGTGATCGAGGCGCTGGAGCTGGCGCTCACGCTGGCCGGCGATGATGTCGTCGAGCTCCGGGAGTCGGAAGCCGGAGGGCGTCTCCTTCTTCGTCATCTCGCTCTCGCCCAAAACCACGTAGTTGCATCTACTCAGGACGCTGCTTCCCCCTCCCGCAATGTTGTCAAGAAGGAGAAGCTGCTGGTCGCGGCCGGGGCAGGCGAGGTGCGCCATGTAGCCGGAGACGAGGCTGGCGTTCTTGGCTAGGTCGAAGGAGCGCTTGGCGAGCTCGATGCAGCTGGCCCGCTTGCAGAGCTTGGCGACGCTGAAGACCCAGAGGATGATGAAGAAGGACTTGGTGGCGGTGTGGTGCACGTACACGTAGACGAGGTAGCCGATCCACACCATGCGCGCCGCCTCCTCGACGGCGTCAAAGAAGGAGTAGCGTCCGACGTCGTGTGCGAAGGCGGCGCCCTCCGGCGCCACCATGGCGTAGACCTTCTTGCAGAGGAGCTCGACCAGGAGCATCCAGAGGAGGATGAGGTCGGCGCGCGCGAGGGCGTTCTTGCTGCGGGCCTGGGAGAACATGTAGGACATGAAGGGGAGGAACAACACGAAGGTGGCGCGGAAGAAGATGCGCGTCGCCGTCGAGTGGCCCCGCGGCCGATCGGAGAGGCGCGCCAGGAGGCACAACGTGAACAGCGCCGCGCCCAGGACGGTCATCACCACCGTCGTCGTCACCATCAGCTTCTCCGTGGTGCGCAGGTCGCCGGACACTGTGAAGTTGGCCACCAGCATGGCGGTCGGCGTGGTGCACCCCGTCTTGTTCAGCCACAAGGCGTCCGGGCTAGAGTTGTAGTAGTACGGCGCGGGGACCCCGGCGCGGCTGTAAAATGAGAGCGCCATCATCTGATCGATCACTTGGTGACGCTGCACCCAGCCACACCCACACTTGTGCTTATATATATAGCAGAGGCAGCCGGATTCTTTGCTTTGCACACGGAATTCAGTTTGTGCGCGTTGCTGGCCTTGTTATTCATGGACGCCAAAGAACTATTCCTTTCCATGCATGCACGTTGGTCTTTTTTTAAAGAGCACTGCTCACTGGAGAACCTTGCCCGGCCGACAACTTGTTCCAGAAATGTAACCGACCTTAGCATGCACCAAACTTTAATGCGCAAAGGACCAAACTATACGATGATTCGATAATAGGAACAACAAGCAAAGACGATTCGATGCTACAACCAGCATTACCATTTTTGTACGGAACTGGTTTCTCACAAGCACCTGTGTGCGATCATTCATCTGCGCCATGACTCCCAACACGTACGAGCCAGTGGATGATCGATGTATCGAGCACATGCAATTGAGCACCCGATGCGAGATTAATATAACAAGCAAAGGACCGGCGTGCTTTAGTGAAATATCTAATGACCGCCGGCCTTTACTCTGCTAGCCTAGCTTCGGACATACAACAGAGTATACAGATTAGAGCAATCTTTTCTGGGACAAGACACAAGGTAATAAGGTTTTTTAGCTTCTGTCGGATGCAAGACAAGCAAAAGAGCAGCCTCGACGAAAGCGTGCGTGCATGAAGTAGGGGCAGTTTGGTTGGTGCCCTGACCTGAGCACCGTCTGCCAGGCACCGATCTCAGCCATTCTGGACACCTCAGCGTCGTGCCTGAGTTAGGCATTTTTTTCAGGGTGCAGACCAAACAAGCCCATACTACAGGATTTGTTTGCCGCTCCGGTCTCCCTTGTTGGGCTGTCCCTCCACATGGAGGATGAAATCTGAAGTCCAACAAGTGATACTTTCAGCCCACAAACCCAGTTCTTGTGGTCCATTGATCTGTCAAATCAATGGTGGAGATTGCCTCACATTTGATATATATGTGGGAAGAAAACCCTAGCCTCATTGAGAGGAAGCTTCTGGTCATTTTGAGACCATTCCACACCAGCACACGAGCACACAACAAGAGAGAAGAGAGGAAGAAGAAAGAGAGGTGAATCTGTCTCAGATTTGGTGGCTTCGAACCTACCGGCGTCAAGCTGTTCGGGTTGCTGCAGTTTCAGACAGAGCAGTTCTGGTAGATGAATCATTTGGGTAGTAAAACGGGGTCGGATTGAGCTGAATTTTGGTCAGTATATAGAGGACTCGTGGAACTACTTGCCTACCAAAGTTTGTGCAATGTTGAGCTGTAGTTTGGGAGTTACGGACTGATTACTGAAGGGGACTGAATCTGTGTCATCTCTGTTTGCTGCTGTCATACCTCTTCTAGTTGTTGTGAGTATTGCTATTGTGGCCAAGTTTGTAACTAGATGAGTGTGGTGCTGCTGTTGTAATCCTCTAGAGGTTCTAGAGAAGACTCCATTGTACCCATTGTTGATTATAGTGTAAGTTGGAGTGGACCGGTTGGTCCCGTGGTTTTTACTCTTCACACCGAGGAGGTTTTCCACGTAAATTGTTGTGTCACTTGTGCATCGTGATTGTTGTTTCCGCTGCAGGGCTGTTGGATATTGTTTTCCTCATTGTTCAGCACAAGATGAGAGTTAATTGGTGCTGATTTGTGCCGGTTTTCCCAACAAAGTGGTATCAGAGATGTGACTGAATTTCAGGCTGTTTTGGGCTGCATTTGAGTTGGTCCAGCTGCTGATTTTCTTGTGTTGAAGATGGAAGCAAATACCAGCAGAATGATATCATTAAATGGTACAATTACCAAGCTTGGAAGGGTAAAATTGAGGATCTGCTCTATGTGAAAGAGTATTGGAAGCCAGTGTTTGGTACTGAGAAGCCGGCTGACAAATCCGATGATGAATGGAAGATTCTTCATCGCCAAGCTTGTGGGTTCATTCGACAATGGGTCGATGATAATGTTTTGAACCATATCAGTGATGAGACACATGCACGCTCCTTATGGCAGAAATTAGAGGAGTTGTATGCCCGAAAGGAAGGTACAAACAAGATGTTCCTGATCAAGCAATTGATGAAATTGAGTTACCGAGAGGGCACTCCTGTGGCTGATCATATTAGTGCTTTCCAAGGTATTATAAATCAGCTATCTTCAATGGAAATCACATTTGAAGATGAAGTTAGAGCCTTGCTGCTACTTGGCTCATTGCCGGACACTTGGGAGACTTTGAAAGTCACATTGTGTAATTCAGCTCCTAATGGTGTTGTTACTTGGAACCTTGTCAAGACCAAGGTATTAAATGAAGAAACCATAAGGATTGCTGAAAAGGGAAGTTCCTCCTCTCATTCAGAGGTGTTAGCCACTGAGTCACGGGGGAGAAGTCAAAGCCGAGGTCCGAAGAAAGGTGCAGCCAAGAGTAGAAGCAAATCAAGAGGTAAATATGATGACTATGAGTGTCATCACTGCCATAAGAAGGGACACATTAAGTGGCAATGCCGCAAATGGCAAAAAGAAAAGAAAAAGGGCAAGCAGCAACAAGCTCAGAAGCAAGAGAGTGATAGTGACAGTGATGGGGGCCGTATTACTTCAGCGGTTGAGGACATGATGGTTGTCATTTCTGCTGAAAATGAAGGTAATGACAGCTGTTCTAGTTCCACTGTTGAGCATATCACTATAGCTTCTGATGGTACAGCCATCAACCATGTGAATGGTGATGAGATAATTTGGATACCGGACAGCGGTGCTACCATACATGCCACATCTCATAGAGAGTACTTCACAAACTACATATCGGGTGATTTTGGTGTTGTGAAGATGGGCAACAATGATCGTGCAACAATCATTGGAAAGGGAGATGTGCATTTGGAGACTGCAAATGGTACCAAATTTGTCCTCAAGTCTGTGAGGCATGTTGAGGGACTTCGACTCAACATATTTTCAGTTGGATTGATTGATGAAGATGGGTACTTGAGCAGATTTGGAGATGGACAGTACAAGCTCACCAAGGGCAGCATGGTAGTTGCAAAAGGTAACAAAGTTTCAGTTCTGTACCATGTTTATGCTAACCTCTCTAGTGTTTCTGTGAATGCATTAGAGAAAGAAGACCCTTGTGTTTTATGGCACAAGAGACTTGGGCACATGAGTGAGAAGGGGATGACCGTGCTAGTGAAGAAAAATCTCTTGAAAGGGGTAAAAGGTGTACATTTGAAGAAATGTTCAGATTGCCTAGCAGGGAAGCAGCACAGAGTTGCTTTCAAGAGTCCACCTCCTTACAAGAAGCCAAAGTTGGTTGATTTGGTGCACTCCGATGTTTGCAAAATGTCGGTGAGATCACTTGGTGGTGCTAAGTACTTTGTCACTTTCATTGATGATTTCTCCAGGAAGGTTTGGGCTTATACTTTGAAGTCCAAAGATCAAGTGCTAGATGTGTTCAAGCAATTCGAAGCTTCAGTTGAGAGAGAAACTGAGAAGAAGATCAAGTGCATTCGCACTGACAATGGAGGAGAGTACATTGGTCCCTTTGATGCATATTGCAAAGAGCAAGGTATTAGGCACCAATTCACACCTCCGAAGACACCACAGCTGAATGGACTTGCTGAGAGGATGAACATGACAATTGTGGAGAGAGTGAGATGCTTGATGTCACATGCAAAGCTACCTAAGCATTATTGGGGTGAGGCTTTAATGACTGCAGTTTATCTTATTAATCTCTCACCGAGCTATCCTTTGCAGGGAGATGTTCCTAACAAGGTCTGGTACAACAAGGACGTCTCATATGACCACCTGAAGGTTTTTGGGTGCAAGGCATATGTTCATATCCCTCAAGATGAAAGGTCTAAGCTTGATGCAAAGACACGGCAGTGTATCTTTCTTGGCTATGGATTGGATGAGTTCGGGTACAAGCTCTTTGATCCTATTGCAAGGAAGGTTGTGAGAAGTCGTGATGTGGTATTTATTGAAGACCAAACAATTGAGGATATTGTGAAGGCAAAGGATCAGATTCCTCAGCAAGAGCCAGTTGTTGATTTAGACCTAGTTTCTGCAGCTCCAGCTCCACAACAAGCTGAAGGTGATGTTGCAGATGAGGCACATGATGGTGTGCAAGGTACAGGTGATGAGAATGCTCCCCAGTAGCATGAGTTTGATGCTGAAATTGATGATCCGGATCAGCAGCCACATGCACCAGAAAATCCACCAACAATTCCACTCAGAAGATCCAGTAGAGATCGAATTCCTTCCACCAAGTATCCGTCACATGAGTATGTGGTGTTACTATCTGACGGTTCAGAACCGGAGTACTTTGCAGATGCAATGGAAGATGAGCACAAGAAGGAGTGGATGAAAGCTATGCAAGAAGAAATGGATTCCTTGCATAAAAATCATACATATGAGTTGGTGAAGTTGCCAAAAGGCAAGAAAGCATTGAAAAACAAGTGGGTCTACAGAATCAAGCATGAAGAGCACACGCCACATCCAAGGTACAAGGCCAGGCTGGTTGTGAAAGGATTTGACCAGAGAAAAAGAGTTGATTATGATGAGATCTTTTCTCCAGTTGTGAGAATGACATCAATTAGATTAATCCTTGGCTTGGCAGCTAGTCTCAACTTGGAGATTGAGCAAATGGATGTGAAGACAGCATTCCTTCATGGTGATTTGGAGGAAGAAATCTACATGGAGCAGCCTAAGGGGTTTCTTGTTAAAGGCAAAGAAGACTATATGTGCAAACTGAAAAAGAGTCTCTATGGCCTGAAACAAGCACCAAGACAATGGTATTTGAAGTTTGATTCAGTTATGGGGGAGCAAGGCTACAAGAGGTGTAGCACAGACCATTGTGTGTACATTCAGAGGTTCTCAGGCGATGATTTTATCATCTTGTTGTTCTATGTTGATGATATCTTGATTGTTGGCAAGAATGTCTCTAGGATTGCAAAGCTGAAGAAAGAGTTGAGAAAGTCTTTTGCAATGAAGGACTTGGGGCCAGCAAAGCAAATTCTCGGGATGAGAATTGAGAGAGACAGAAGTTCCAACAAGTTGTACTTGTCTCAAGAGAAGTATATTGAGAAAGTACTTCAGGAATTCAGAATGGACAATGCAAAAGCTGTGAGCTGTCCTCTTGCAACTCATTTCAAGTTAAGCACCAAGCAATGCCCTACTACTGAGAAGATGAAGAAGGAAATGCAGAATGTTCCTTATGCCTCAGCGGTTGGAAGTTTGATGTATGCTATGGTGTGTACAAGGCCTGACATTGCTCATGTGGTTAGTACTGTGAGCAGATTTATGTCTAATCCAGGAAGACCACATTGGGAATCCGTGAAGTGGATTTTGAGGTACCTCCGGGGCAGCACAAATCTAAAACTTTGCTTTGGTGGAAGAAAACCTGTGTTGGTTGCATACACAGATGCAGATATGGCCGGAGAAGTTGGTAGTAGAAAGTCTACTTCAGGTTACTTGATCACCTATTCAGGGGAGCTGTGTCATGGCAAAGCAAGTTGCAAAAATGTGTTGCATTGTCTTCAACTGAAGCTGAGTTCATTGCAGCGACAGAGGCAGCAAAAGAGCTATTATGGCTGAAAAGATTTGTGATAGAACTTGGGTTTGATCAAGGCAAGTATGTGCTACTTTGTGATAACCAAAGTGCTATCCATTTGTGCAAGAATGCAAGCTTCCACTTCAATCAAAGCATGTTGATGTCAGATATCATTGGATTCGGGATGTGTTGTACTCAAATGAACTATATGTTGAGAAGGTTCACACAGATGACAATGGTGCTGACATGTTGACTAAGGTGGTGACTAAAGGAAAGCTCGAGGTATGCTGCGAAATCGCTGGCATGGCTGCCGGAAGGCAGTGAGTCCCTCCATGATGTCGGGAGGGGGAGTTTGTTGGGCTGTCCCTCCACATGGAGGATGAAATCTGAAGTCCAACAAATGATACTTTCAGCCCACAAGCCCAGTTCTTGTGGTCCATTGATCTGTCCTGAAATCAATGGTAGAGATTGCCTCACATTTGATATATATGTGGGTAGAAAACCCTAGCCTCATTGAGAGGACCCTTCTGGTCATTTTGAGACCATTCCACACTAGCACACGAGCACACAACAAGAGAGAAGAGAGGAAGAAGAAAGAGAGGTGAATCTATCTCAGATTTGGTGACTTCGAACCTACCGGCGTCAAGCTGTTGATTGGAGGCTCAAACGTGCTTGGATTGGCTCCAAACTTGGTGAGCTCGTCCTACACCCTGAGTACTTCGATCTGGTCAGTTGGTTTGGGTATTGGTTCAGTGGAGCATCAGATTTGTGACGTCTTTTGTCAGTTCGGGCTGCTGCAGTTTCAGACAGAGCAGCTCTGGTAGATGAATCATTTGGGTAGTAAAACGGGGTCGGATTGAGCTGAATTTTGGTCAGTATACAGAGGACTCGTGGAACTACTTGCATACCAAATTTCGTGCACTGTTGAGCTGTAGTTTAGGAGTTACAGACTGATTACTGAAGGGGACAGAATCTGTGTCATCTCTGTTTACTGCTGTCATACCTCTTCTAGTTGTTGTGAGTATTACTATTGTGGCCAAGTTTGTAACTTGATGAGTGTGGTGCTGCTGTTGTAATCCTCTAGAGGTTCTAGAGAAGACTCCATTGTACCTATTGTTGATTATAGTGGAAGTTGGAGTGGACCGGTTGGTCCCGTGGTTTTTACTCCTCACACCGAGGAGGTTTTCCACGTAAATCATTGTGTCACTTGTGCATCGTGATTGTTGTTTCCGCTGCAGGGCTGTTGGATATTGTTCTCCTCATTGTTCAGCACAAGATGAGGGTTAATTGGTGCTGATTAGTGCCGGTTTTCCCAACATCCCCATGTCTGTGCAATCCCCGATGCCTCACCGCGCATTCGAAGCAGTGCCGCCATTTTTTTCACTTGCTTGCGCGCATCAACAGCGGCAAACGGAGGATGAAGCAGAGGCGGGCGCGTCGGAGGCGGAGACGAGAGGAGTGCGACACACGTGGTAGAGCGGCGCCGCGAGCGCCCGTACGGGGAATTTCTGATCGTCATAAAACGTCGTATGGTACACAAAAGGCCGATCGTGGGCCTTTTGCATAACTAGCTATTGGTCCGTGCGTTGCTACGGGTTGCAATTTTTTTAGAGGCTATAACAGAAGGCTAACACCTCACATTAGACAGAATGTTAGAATTTCACTGCTATTCTACATTACACAATATTGTTGGGAGCATTTTTCTTTCAAAATAAGGTACAACTACTCAATATCAAAAATGAAATAATAGGACAAATAAATGTAAAATATGGAACATGGTCTTCACCCAGTTCATCACTTGATTCTTAAGTACACCATAATGACCGCTCATCTCTACCGTTGTAAGCCATGTGGAACCATAAGACCAGTAGTTGCTAGTGCAAGAACTATTTGAATGCTAATAACTCACCCGTTGTCCTAGTTACAAAGAGATGACGAAGCGTAGCATGGTAATCAATCGAGGAGAGGGAAGTTCGTAATATCAACGAAATGCTAACGTTAAAAGTTACATGTCGATAAAAAATAAATTATGTATATTATTGTAAATCTCGAAGTAGTTAGCAACAGTAAGCTATATACCATGCACATATGGAAGATGTGCCTTGACGACCCAAGCTAATCAAAACATTTTCATGGGCCTTGTGGTCCGTTTGTGATTCATATTAGGTTCGTCATAAACCCTCATCCAGTCCATGTTAGGATTTACGAGGATAGAGATGAAATAAATTTCATCTACTTTCAACATAACATTTTCTTACATGTTTTTCTTTAAAAATGTAAAAAATAAAACAAAGCATTGTATGGAATATTTTAATTATTAAAGAATTGTTTTGTTGTTTAAGTGACACTTTGAAAATAATAAAAACAAAACCTTCCATTGAGATAGACATGGCTGAGTTGGTCCAAAATTGACAAACGAGAGTGAGGAATGAGTTGGTCAAAAATTGACAAAACTGTGGATCTGAATCGCATGAAAATTAGATACTAGCAAGCAGATCTCGTCAGGATGAGTTAGCCAAAATCAAAAGTTAAATTTGTTAGATTTGTATGCCTGCTTTTGCGCATAACCCTCGAATAGGAAGTCGCGATTTTATCGTTAATCTCACGTAGCGCTCTCAGAGCCTCTTGTTTTGGTCCTTGACGACGTGCTGTACGTGCGTCACGTGCATGGACGGAGGAACGTGCCTAGCCTCTCCTGGCGCAGCCGCGCAGGTATGTTCTGCTCGGCTCGTCTGTAGGACGTCTTCTTGGACACAAGCTTGCAAGTTGCAACAGCTAGCCGCACTTCCATACCATGCATAGACTGCTTATTGTTAGTTTCAATATATAAGTACTGGAATGCAAAACAGAGCTGTGATAACTTTCAATCACCTGAAAATTACATACAGATCCGATTTACCCGGTTATCCGGTTTTTGATTTTTAAATTTCAAAAAAATTGATTTTTTTGAAAAACATATATGTAAAAAAATAGATGAAATTTGCAGAGCAATGGTGGAAACAGAACACGAAAATTCGATCATTTGATGGGTCAAAAAGTTCGAGAACGTTTCCTGGGTTGAAAAAGGAATTAAGAAAAAAGAAAATGACGACCGACAAATTTCTTTGATTCTTTTTACCAAGAAAACCATCAAATTTTCGTGTTCCATTTCCACCAGGTTTTTTACAATTTTTTTGTTTCATTTTTTTCAAACATTCATTTTTTTTTCTATTTTTTCTATTTTCCTTCTCTAAACCGGTTTTCCGAATTTTTTGTCCGGTTTACTGGAAATTTTGACGATTTTTGGTTCAAAATTTGTCTTTTGAATTTCGTTCTTGTTTCTGACCGGTATTTTAGTTTCGGAAAACCAGACATCCCAGTGGCATCCGTTTTTTCCAAGAGAAACGAGATTGTAAACCTTGGTCCACAATTGCTTTCCACGTTGCGCTAACTAGTCGTCGTAGAGCTCCTCACCCCAGCCTGGTCCAACCGCCTTTTCCCTCACTGCGAGAAGAGGCTCCACCATCGCCTCGCCATCCGCTGTCTGACACCTTCCGAAACTCCCTTTCTAAGTCAAGCGGCCTTCTCTAACTCTCTTTGGATTCAACTTCATCCATTCCATTGAGACATAGTAAATCCTGTTATTTTAATTAGTGGACGTTGATTAATCCATGATAAGAAATGCGACTAAAATTGTATTTTTTTTTGCTAATTGACAATTAAAAAACCAAAAAAATTGGTGAGAAATCCTTGCTTGCCCATCTCTTTGTAAAGATAGACAAACACGACTGAGGGGTGAGTTGGTCAAAACCAAAAGATTATTTTCCCCTTGGACAAGCGAACGTGACCAACTGGCCGAGAGACAGTAGGTTAAAGCAAGTGTTTTGTTTGTTTCAATTTATATAGATAGAGGGACGAGAAATGAGTCCTATAGATCTGAACGTTTGCTACAGAGCCACATATAACCCTAGTTCGAGACAAAATCCGCCATAAGAAAGAGAAAATATAATTTCAAACATAAAAAATAGCTACTACTGCTAGCAAACAGATCTCATCAAGACAAAATCAAAAGTATTTGTTAGCACGTTCCTTTCGCATTATATTGCAGCCCTGCTCGAAAGTTCGATCTCTAAACTGCCATGCATGAAGCGCGCCCAGATCCACACGTTTTTGTTCCTTGAGAAATTAACAGGGAGGCGTGCTGTACGTCAATGTGTCACCCACGTTCGTTGGACGGAGGAAACTAGCTACCAGATCTAGTTGGAGACCAGTTCTCCCATAATTAAGGAAAGAAGAGAGAGAGCACAATTTCATCACATGAAATTAGAGATCAATATATACTACTAGCAAACAGATCTCGCCAGGATGAATTAGTCAAAATCAAAAGTTTTTCTTCTAGATCTGCACGTTGCTTTTTCGCATTATAGGACATGCCTGATCAAAAGTTTAATCGTTAATCTGCCACGTAGCGCTCCTAGAGCCACAAGAGTTTTGGAGTTTCCTTGGAAATTAACAGGGAGTGACGGAGGCTAGCTTGCTGTTGTCACATGCATTTTGGACGGCGCGGCACATGCAGGTGTGTTTTGCTCGGCTCGTCGGTAGGCGCCGCGTCTTCTTGGAAAGAACGGGACAAGTTTTTGCACGCATCATCCGTTTGCCCTATATATACCCCGGCGACCCAGCACCGTGGTCACTCACTCATCAGCTCACCACCACCAGTTGTGTGTTGGAAGCCCTAGCTAGCTAGCCACCCCTAGCGAGCCACTGAACTAAGTAGCAATAGCTAGCAAGCAAGCAGCCATGGACGAGTACTTCAACCAGTCGCTCCTCTTGTCGGTCGTCGCCGTGGTGCTGCTTCAGCTTCTGAAGCTGGCCCTGCGGCCGAAGGCGCCTCCGACGCCGCCGGGGCCGTGGAGCCTGCCGGTGATCGGCAGCATGCACCGCCTCGTGAACGTGCTACCGCACCGCGCGCTGCGTGACCTCGCCGCCGTGTACGGGCCGGTGATGATGCTGCGGCTGGGCGAGACGCCGCTGGTGGTGGCCTCCTCCAAGGAGTCGGCCCGCGCGGTGCTCAAGACGCACGACACCAACTTCGCCACCCGGCCCAAGCTCCTCGCCGGCGAGATCGTCGATCGGGTACGAGTGGGCCGACATCCTCTTCTCCCCCTCCGGCGACTACTGGCGCAAGCTCCGCCAGCTGTGCGCCGCCGAGATCCTCAGCCCCAAGCGCGTGCTCTCGTTCCGTCACATCAGGGAGGACGAGGTATATACGTGTCACTTCTTCTTGTATCTATGTCATATCTATATAGGAGTGCATTGCATGGCCAAAAAATGTTACATACCTAACGACGTTAACGGTAACCGACACGGTGCAATAAAACTACCAGGTGACGCTGCGGGTTCAGGAGATCCGGGCCGCCGGGCCGTCGACGCCGGTGGACCTGAGCGTGAGATGTTCCACAGCATCACCAACAGCATCGTGGCGCGGGCTGCCTTCGGGAAGGAGCGCAAGAACGCGGCGGAGTTCATGTCGGCCATCAAGGCCGGCGTGGGCCTGTCGAGCGGCTTCTGCATCCCGGACCTGTTCCCGACGTGGACCACATTGCTGGCCAAGGTCACCGGCATGAGGCACAGCCTGGAGCAGATCCACGGCACGGTGGACTGCATCCTGGAGGAGATCATCGACGAGAGGAAGGCCGTCCGCGACAAGAAGGTCGGCGCCGGCGTCGAGAACGTCGACGAGAACCTTGTCGACGTGCTCATCGGCTTACAGGAGAAAGGCGGGTTCGGGTTCCACCTCGACAACAGCAAAATCAAGGCCATCATACTGGTATAAACAGAAACAAAAACTCTCAGAGCGCAAGCGACCAAGGTTCCTATTACTGACACGTGAGAAAAATGCAGGACATGTTCGCGGGCGGGACGGGGACGTCGGCGTCGGCGATGGAGTGGGGGATGTCGGAGCTGATGCGCAACCCAGCCGTGATGACACTACTAGAAAATGTATTTTTGGTGACTGCCCCACATATTTCATGACAGCCATATTAAGACGGTCACGGTAACTATTTTTGTGACTTGTAGTGTTGGACAGTCACCAAATCTAGTTTTTGGTGAATACTGCTACACTACTGTCACGAAATATTCATAGAAAAAGTGAATCAACGGTATTCCTAATTTTAAGTGATGGTTTTAGATCAAGCAATCACGAGAATTTGTAACGCCGTTAATTCTGAACATTTTTGGTTACTGTCCTGGGCCGTCACTAAGGGCCACTGGCAGTCCACAGCAAGCCCATCATCCACGAACGATAAGTCCCAATCAAAAAAAAAAAAGGAAAAAATGTCCCGACTCGTTTTCCTACTCTGCACTGAACCCTAGCCCTCGCCGCCGGAATCCGCTCGCATCCACCACCCGCCCCTCGCCGCCGGAGTCCGCTCGCATCCACCACCCTAGCCCTCGCCACTGGAATCCGCTCGCATCCACCACCCGCCCCTCGCCGTCGGAATCGGCTCGCATCCCTCACCGTCTTAGGAACCTGGTTGCTTCCCCCACCCCGCCACTCGCATCCCTCGCCGTCGCAGGGATCCGATCGTATCCGCCACCCGCCTCTCGCATCCCTCGCATCCAGCCGCGGAATCCGCCCACATCCACCGCTCGCCGCCACCCGCCGCTGGCATCCACCTCCCGCCGCCGTCCGCGAGCTGCTTCCCTTGCTTTGTACAGGTTGCCTCCGGCCACGATTGCTCGACCCCGTCTGCTGCCGCTCGACTTTGCAGGCTTCCTGGCAGAGCTATTTGTCCTCACCAGGTACAGACCTAAATCCCCATCACAAGTCACATGATCCCGAAATCCTCCCATATGTTACAAATTTGTCGTTGCTTTGTGCAGTAGTTCCCTATTTCTAGAAATTGATGACGACTGATGAGAGAGCTAGTTGATCCATGGATTTTTGGTGACTGTCCCGCCCTGTCACTAAATCCCTGGAAACTGTCACTAAGCTTCTTAGTGACAGACAACCGTCACAAAAAGACTGTCACGCTTGGTCGGTCACGAAATCGAGTTTTCTGTGACGGCTACCAGTCACTAAACCTACAGTGACTGTTAGGCAGTCACCAAAGCTGCCATGACCCCAACTACTCATCACCCTACATTTAGTGACGGTAAGTTAAGCATAGGCCGTCACCAATGTTTCAGACGGAAAATAACTCCGTTACATCTTTGGTGACTTCCAGTTCTAATGGTTTTCGTGACTGCTGACCGTCACAAAGCGTATTTTACAACCCTGCACGGTAAGCTCATAGGAGACAGAAGAGCAGTCACCAAATATCACTAAAAAGTAGTCACCAAATGTGATGTATACTAGTTTAATTGGTTAAAACAATGGCTCATTTAACAGAAGCAGTATACAAGCAAAACTCCATTTCATGCAACAAAGCTCAGTACATAGAATTAAAATTCCAAACATTTTGAGGTTACAAAACAGTTTCATTATATCAAATACCTAAAGCATCCATACAAAGTTCCGTCTTTCGACTGTGAAATACAACAAGAAACAGTTACAAGCTGATCCTCCCCATAAACTATAACTTGGAACATAGTTTAACTCTATAATTCTGGTAGGCGCTCAGAAATTCTTTTGCTATCAAGCTCACACCAGGTAGCTGCAAATATGAATCTACAAGAAACAGTAAGAGATGCCTTAAGTAAACAGTTTAGTATGAAACAAAGTCGAAAGCATAAAAGAAAGAAAAGGGATTAATACTGGACCAATCTCATTCGCACTGATGTTATTCTTTTAATATGAACATGAAGTGTGTACTAATGGTTACTGAAACTGAACCTTAAATGATTCTTCAATTCTAGTAGCAGCAACAATTTGCACTAGACGTGCCAGACTTGCTTACTGAAACTGAACCTTAAATGATCTTTTGATGAGCCAAAAAGGGACAGCACAACATAGTTCAAGCATACATTAATCAAAAAATTTGTAATAGATCAAAAGACTCACCACCAACAGAACTCGGAGGATAGACAGTAGGTTTACATTCATACTAGCTTTACATTCATACTAGCCTAAGCCTAATCATTTTGCCTTCATGTAGTAGAAGCAACAGAACTCACCAGGTTTATAAGCATATGAAAACACGTCCTCTTTCTCAAAATCATTGTATCAAATACTTAAAATTCCATATATTTTCAGGTTACATAACAAGTCATTGTATCAGATACTTAAAGCAGCCATACAAAGTTCTACCTTTGGTCTGTGAAATACAATAAGAAACAGTTTATTCAAATTTGAAACCTGTCAGCAGAACAACTCACTCACCTGGTTTACATGCATAAAAACATCACTTAGCTTGCGCACCCTCCTGCTTGGAAACTGTTTGAATCATCTATCCTTGACTCAAAAGTTCTCTGTACAATAGGAAAGAATCTAGATTACTAAAAACATTATTGGAACTAAAGAGGGTGGACTGTTGGTTCACACTCATACTAAACTAAACATGTTTCCAAGAACCAACAGAAAAACTCACCAGGTTTATTATACATATGAAAACACGTCCTTCACATCCCCTTGCTTGACAATGTGTATGTGATCCAGAGTTTTCTACAAATCACAGAAAACTATGTTATCCATTGCTCAAGTAATACAGCAACTATACCATCACCTTCAGATAATTCCCACGAGGCAAGAACTCAGAAATTAAATATGCTAGTGGAAGAAACAAAATATTTACCTTGGAATTGACATTCAAATTTCTGACTGGGAGATTTCCTAAAACTTTTCAGTGATGCCTAGGAGCCTCCCATCTGTACTTTGTAATATGCAAGAAACCAGTGTTTTCTGGCCAGAATAAATACTGTTCAGATACACATGAAAATCAATACTACTCAGATAGTGCATTGCAGGAGCTATGAAACACGTGAAACAGATGAAATGAAGAGTACTGCATTGCAGGAGCTATGAAACATATGAAAATCAATACTACTCAGATAGTGTTTTCCAAATTGATGGTCACATGAATATAGATTAGCATTCAGAGAGCTAAGTAAAACTAATTCATCTTTATTTTAATTAGTGAACCAGATCAGTTTACCATCAAATAATTTATCTCTGCCTCAATGGAATTATGCATTATTTACGTATCTAAAGCCATTTATATCAAGAGATAATACCTTGCCTAGAATCTCACAATTAGAACTTGCATCATTTTTCCTGCAAGGGAAGAATAAAGTTCAGCACAAAAAAAAAAATGATATGCTGGCGGGACAACAGAAACAGAATGAGGAACAACAAATTATCCAGCACTATGAATAACATATTACTAGAACTAGGTTTCGGTGCGTGGGACCTTAGTCCTTCTTTTTCATTATTGTAATGTCCTTATTTTGCTCTTTTAATAAAAATATACCATAGTAGGGGCTTCCCCTACTGTAATTTCCTCAAAAAACATATTACTAGAACTAGCTAGCTTAGGTTAGGCGTGTGCACGCAAGTGAAACTGTAACAAACATACTAATTCCTAGAAAGCAATTACAAGTACTACTATCTAGTATGGAAACCTGATAGCCATGCTTACATACAGAAGCACAAAAAAATATTGTAAAACCTATGTCACCTTCATCTTTGTTCTCTTTCTCACAAACTACAGGTACCCCTCTCAAGTGAGAATCAAATGATTCGCTTTACTCAGAAAATAAATATATGGACAAAATATATAGCTACTTGGGACTAGGCCTATGCATGCATCGGCAAAGACTCATCAAAATCATTAATTAAGCAGTGACTCTGTAAAAGAGGTAAGCATCTATCTATATTCAGTTGCAGCTATCAACTAGCTCTCTCATCAGTCGTCATCAATTTCTAGAAATAGGGAACTACTGCACAAAGCAACGACAAATTTGTAACATATGGGAGGATTTCGGGATCATGTGACTTGTGATGGGGATTTAGGTCTGTACCTGGTGAGGACAAATAGCTCTGCCAGGAAGCCTGCAAAGTCGAGCGGCAGCAGACGGGGTCGAGCAATCGTGGCCGGAGGCAACCTGTACAAAGCAAGGGAAGCAGCTCGCGGACGGCGGCGGGAGGTGGATGCCAGCGGCGGGTGGCGGCGAGCGGTGGATGTGGGCGGATTCCGCGGCTGGATGCGAGGGATGCGAGAGGCGGGTGGCGGATGCGATCGGATCCCATGCAACGGCGAGGGATGCGAGTGGCGGGGTGGGGGAAGCAACCAGGTTCCTAAGACGGTGAGGGATGCGAGCCGATTCCGGCGGCGAGGGGCGGGTGGTGGATGCGAGCGGATTCCGGTGGCGAGGGCTAGGGTGGTGGATGCGAGTGGACTCCGGCGGCGAGGGGCGGGTGGTGGATGCGAGTGGATTCCGGCGGCGAGGGCTAGGGTTCAGTGCAGAGTAGGAAGACGAGTCGGGACATTTTTTCCTTTTTTTTTTTTTTTGATTGGGACTTATCGTTCGTGGATGATGGGCTTGTTGTGGACTGCCAGTGGCCCTTAGTGACGGCCCAGGACAGTCACCAAAAATGTTCAGAATTAACGACGTTACAAATTCTCGTGATTGCTTGATCTAAAACCATCACTTAAAATTAGGAATACCGTTGATTCACTTTTTCTATGAATATTTCGTGACAGTAGTGTAGCAGTATTCACCAAAAACTAGATTTGGTGACTGTCCAACACTACAAGTCACAAAAATAATTACCGTGACCGTCTTAATATGGCTGTCATGAAATATGTGGGGCAGTCACCAAAAATACATTTTCTAGTAGTGTCACCCAGCCTGTCTGCAGCTCATTTAACATCGGCAAATCGATTCGTATATCCCCTGTGAACTTGCCGGCGTTGGTCGACGGAGTAACTTCACATCTCCACTCGTTAAGTTCAGCAAGTAATCTACCTGTGCATTTGTTCAACCCAGCTAACTAGATTTGCCGGCATCGGATGAAATAAAAAGCGATGACTTTGGCTAGGTTATCGTGCCGGCCCTGTTCTTAATAGTTCTGCAAATTTTGGCTCGATCCACATACGTAATAGTACTAGTAAGACATGACATCAGATGCTGATGTATACTACCAATAATACAACAATTTTCTAGCTAGGACCACGGTGCATTAACATATTATTTGACACGGTCACAATAATGTACGAAGTATAAGATTGATCGCAGAAAAAAAAGTATAAGATCATATTTGCTGTAAGATCAGAAAAATAAATGTATGGTTCCAGCTCCTTGCCAAAAGAGAGATACTCCGTATATTGAATGGTTTGATTACAGCAATAAGGAGAAGACTAATAATTCTTCAAAGTACGTAGACGATGATTGGGTATCAAATGAATTACAGACCAAGTCAGCAAGGACCACCTGCGCGGACGTCGAGCTAGACGCAGATGCAGAAGCTACAAGGCCCAAGGCGGAATCTACTTCATCAACACTGAGGCGGACAAGGTTCCTGCGCGAGCGCTGCAGGTCAGACAATCCAGCATCTTTCTGTTAGATCCTGAACCGGATAGGACCCGGATAGAGGCAGACTTTGAATGGGTCTACCAGGCCGGTGTTAAGGATGCATAGTTTTGTTTAATTAGCCCAAATGGCGCGATAACAATCCGGAACTGTACACGTGCATGCATAATTGGGCAGAGCTCAAATCAACGGCACATAAAGGCTACCTGTCAACTAAGAAAAAAAGTTCCTTGGAGAAGACAAAAACTAAAAAGTTACTCTAGTTTGTGGCCTTCCAATGCCCAAACTGGTGCTCCACGAGGTGTTGTTTGGTTCCGCGTTTTGTATTACATCCAGATTGTGGAGGGTAATCCAAACCATTATCTTTGTTTGGTTGGACATGGCTCGTAATCAGACACCAGGCTATATATATATATATATATATAGGCCAGCGCTATTTGGTACCCAGGGTACTGAATAGCTTATTCAGTACCCAGGCCAGACTTGCACACCAGGCCAGCCGGTTCCCACCACTCACGCACCTGCCTGGTTTAGTTGCATGCAGGCATATCAATGCAAATCCCGGCCATTAGCGTGTGCATTAATACTCCAGCTGTGCATGCGCATGCAAAGACATTCCGCCAGCCCTTTCCATTTACTATTAGTTTATTCCTTTTTTATTTGTTTCTACCATCAATATGCAAAGGAAGCTCTGGTTGTTGTTTGCCGAGTCCTATAGTAGGACCATAAAAATAGATTTTAACGCAGATGCTCTAGGATGTTGCACGCACTCTAGTTACACCTATAGCATTTTTTTTCTCTTTACCGCTATGTACTCCATAACCAAGGTTGTAAATAATATTCATCATAATCGTAAAAATCTTAATTTAAAATGATATGTTGGTGCCAGGTGATATTTAAATGAAAAAGGACCTATTCACTAGGACCATAAAAATCTTCAAGATTTTATTTTCAAGTATTTGACATGTTCTTATACTTTCATGTAGAAAACAAGATCCATGATGAAATATTTGTTGAAAAAAGACTAACTATCGAGACAAGAATTATTATTATTTCAAAACCAACTATTTACGATGAGTTTCGGATGCATGTACACATCCCATGTTCCCACAAATTATCTATTTCTATGCGTTTAGTGATGCAACACCATAAAGTTAGTATATCATGAGTCTATGAAACATCCGTTTAGAGCATAAATATTGGCATGAGTAAGAAAGGTTAGTTGGGTTACAACTTAAATACTAGTGGTTTGTAATTATAAATTTCATGGATGATATGTACTAGAAAAGTTTTTCAAGAACTTCGAACATCTAGGCCATAAAGAGTTGCAAGGTTGGATGACTACGTCATCATGTGTCTCAACATCGACTCACCTATATGGAGTCATCATGCATGTTATTGGAAGCCTCAATGAATAAATGTGTTGTTTTTTCTTTTGTATTTATGATCTTGTATACATGAGATGTATGAAACCATAAATTCACTAGAGTGAAATCATAAAGGTTAGCCTGGTTGGAGCATAAAAACTAATATTGTGAAATCATCAATCTCAGGTTAGCCTGGTATGTAGGTAATTAAAATGATTAGTTTTTGTCATAAAACCTTCGAATTGAGATCATAAATTTCTCATATGTGAATTATAGAAACATGAATTAAGAGTATAACTCTTAACACGTGTAACTGTGAAAGACTAGTATGGTTTTGTCATAGAAACTAGTGATGTCAATGAAAAATTCACTAACGTGAGAAAACATGAAATTAGTCTGGCCAATGAATAAACACCAATGATATTAAATCATATATTTCTAATTGTAAAATGTTAAACCTTTTCATGTAACACTAAATTTTATTATTTATGATCCAAACACTTGAGAGTAAAATCTATCATTAGCAACCTAACAACTTTATGATCATAGATTTATGGGCCCATAAAAACATTTTCACGTAACTATAAAATTGTACTAGTTTTAACAGTCACAACCATTGTTAGTAAAAAATTATCAGACAACCTCTTCAAGTAACACTACATTATATTCTTTTTATGTTCACCACGCTTGGGAGTAAAAATTACCATTTTTGACATAACAATTTTATGATCATGGGCTGATGGACCCCGCAAAAACCTTTTCATGTAACCGTAAAATAGTGCTAGTTTTCAGTCACAAGCATTGTTAGTAAAAAGAAATTCCCACAACCATAAAATTTCTATGGTCATGAGTTAATTGGCATGTGCGTGAGCCTAAAAGATTATAAGTTGTACGCTTTCTGATACCTAGATGGAATTTTACGGTTGAAACTAATAATATTTTACAGTTACATGAAAAGAAATTTATATGCTGATAAACTCAGACAGTAAAACTATTTATGTTATAGTGGTGATTTTTATGTGCCTATATAAACTCAAACTGTAAAACTATTTAGGCTAATGAGTTCTAGAATCCGTGAGCTTGATGGTTGTCGTTGTTTTTCAACCATAAATACTAGTGCTACGAATCATAAGTTTTTAAGGTGAGTCATAAACAATATGTTTGTGAGCATAAATCCTTGCACGTGTAACCATAAAAATAGTGATTTTAAATCTTATGATGTGGATACAAAACATTTTTTCCTATTCATTACATAATCTTTACCCTCTAGAAGTACAATTACAATCTGCGCCAAATGACATCCAGATCCTAGTGGAACAGAGCAATCATGAGCATCATCGTTGTTCCATCTTGCTGTCTCGTAGTTGTTGCACATCATAGGCATGTTGTCATGGTAGAATGTGACGGTCACGAAATTGTTCTCAGATCTTACAACGCTTGTAGACAGCAGGTTCCATGCGGGACTAAAAATTGAAAAAAAGAAAGTCAAAACAAGGATGCACCAGCCGATGGAGTTGAATCCCAATCTCTCTGTCTGCAACAATATGGACTGTCTCAATACCGACTCATATAATCTCCAATATGGACTGGTGCCCTGCTCAGTTCGCCGCCAAAGAGGCGCTGGTTGGTTGGGGCAGGAGATGTGCTCGTCAGATCGGAAGACGGCAACGTCGCCAAGGCCATCATCGGCGATGATAACGGTGAGTGCGATTGAGATAATCATTTGACAAAATGACAAAAGCAAATGAGTCGGCAAAACAAGAACCAAATAGATACGTACCTTGCAAACATGTATTTTGTGTCCTGCGCATGGTTCATCATGTGTTGCAAACTGGGAGACCCTAATGGATCTTGCGATGCATGCACCAGGTAAGCCACGGCAGGCTGCCTTTCTAAATATAGAGAGAGAGATTAAAAAATGGAATGAGGGAACACGGCAGCCAAATATTGAGGAAATAAATTACAGCATTTTTTTCCATACTAATTCAAATAATCAAGGAGCAGTTATGGGAAAACACAATAGTAATTGCGGGTGGGTGCATGGCTGAGCCAACCGGGTTGGATTGTGCATAGGTGGCTCGGTCAGTTGGCCTGGGTACTGAATAAGCTATTCAGTACCCAAGGTACTGTATATAACCCTGCGCTATTTGGTACCCAGAGTACTGAATAACTATTCAGTACCCGGACCCAACCACGGCACGACCACACACAGCAGCAGACCAACCAACCAACCCGCCAGGAACCAGGCAAGGCAGGCCTTCCTCCGTCCTCTCTCTTAAACGCACGGCCCACAATAAAAAAAGCCCACGTGCTAATGCTGGGGGCAGAACCACACCGCTTGATGGAAACCGATTTTTTCCTGGTTTTTTTCCCAGACGCGGGTTATATTCTGTACGCTGGTTTTCCTTCTTTCTTTTTTTGGTTATGTGGGGGCGTGCATAAAAACTGCTATGTTACAATTGTAAAAACGTAATTGGTTGCCGGTTTTGAAGCCTGAGCACCATCAACCAAAATATAAATATTCTTGATTCATCTCGTACAAACTTATTCTGTCATTTTAGAGTTGCTCTACATTGATTTGAAAAAGGAAGATTTGATTGAAATACTATTTATTTAGATCATATAAACATGTAGCAATCTGCTCATAAAAACTAGTAGCAATCAACGTCAGTGGGAAATATAAATATTCTTTGTTCATCTCGTAAAAAACTTGTTCTGGAAGGTGTAAAATTGTCCACACTATCTCAGCTCGTGAAGTTAAACTTTTGTGTAAAATTTGATTTCATATCATAAAAATCGTATTTTTCTTAGTAAGACAAAGTTGTTTGTTCATAAATATTAGTGTACATGGCCATAAAGAACAACACTAGTAGCAATCAACGTCAGTGGGAAATATAAATATTCTTTGTTCATCTCGTAAAAAACTTGTTTTGGAAGGTGTAAATTTGTCCACACTATCTCAGCTCGTGAACAGGGATCGGGTAGTACCTGAATTTTTTTAAGAATGTAAACATTAAGCAGTGAGACCATAAATATTTGTGGAGTAAGGGGAGCCCGTGCATGTTGGAAGTGGTGGCGGGTGAAAGTTATTTCCGGAATTATGGGTTGCATATTATGCTACTAGTGTTGTTCTTTATGGCTATGTACACTAATATTTATGAACAAACAACTTTGTGCATGTTGGAAGTGGTGGCAGGTGAAAGTTATTTCCGGAATTATGGGTTGCATATTATGCGGAATTCTGCTAAGGACATCTTTTTTTGTCAACATTACTTTACAAAGGGAAATATATTTGTTAGTTCATAAAAACATGTTTCATTTATTGTAAAAACATTCAGCCTTAAATCATAAAATGTACAGAAAAGATCCCAACATAGTTTACAACCGGCGAGCTAAAATCATAATTTTTTATCTTTAAATTCATAAAAGTATGTTTGTCTCATTGTAAAAACTGCGATGTTAAAATTAAAAGGGTGATATCTTTGCTAGTTCATAAAAACATGTTTCGTTTATCGTAAAAACTATCGGCCTTAAGTCACCACTGGTTTGGACGAAACGAGGAGTTTTTGCGGCGTGGCCTTGTAATCAGGGAAAAAACACCGAATCTTTTTGCACTGGACCCACGTATGTATAGCAAAAATCATGGACTTATGAACAGTCCATAAATGCTAACGCTACAAAAGGAAGTACAGCTCACAACGTCCCCAATACCATTTATGTGAACAAATACGAATAGAAAGTACTTGACCCGTCGCTTTGCTCTTCTGGTATTTATGTCCGTGGAGTCTAGTATTTATGAGCAAACAACTTGTGTTTCATGAAAAATGCAATTTTTATGATCCCGAATCAAAATTTACGTGAATGTCAGAAAAACTAAATAATATTTATATTTTTTATGATGGTGATCCGGTCTATTTTTTCTTGCTAGTCATCTTTTTTTTGATGACATCCACAACTGGAATTTACAAGCTAATTTAAGTATATTTCTTTACTGAAACAATAAAATGATTTTATGATCTGACTAAGTAATATTTATAGGTTGCCATTGACATCTTACACGTCCAAATCTCTTCAACGTGGCATAGTTGTGTCGCCATTGGTCTTTATACTTTGGGATGTGTAGTATTTATGAGCAGACAATTAATGTTGCAGATTTATATAATGAAAACAAGAATTCAGCCACGCTGCCAGAAGCAGATTTATTTACGGGCGGACAGTGTTTCCTTGCGTGGGGAACCGGAGGAGAGAAAAACCAGGAAGGAAAAACGGTTCGTTGTTTCTTGCGTGGAAATAAAATAAAATAAAAACGTTGGTGGGGTTCAAGGTGGGGTGGCGTGGGTTGGGCCAGGCCTCCTGGCTGTCGCATATGTGACTGGGCTTTGGCCAGGGGGGGAGGGGGTGGCCTGGATGTGGTTCGGTGGAACCAGGTTGGCTGGTTCGGCTGGCTGGCCTGGGTACTGAATAAGCTATTCAGTACCCAGGGTACTGTATAGAAGTTATATATATATATATATATATATATATATATATATATATATATATATATATATATATATATATATATATATATATATATATATATATATAATGCGCAGGAAAATGACTGAAGACTGTCTCGAAACAAGCCAGCAGAAGGCATAAACCCTGATACTATTGTACATATGTCAGCCAAAATTATCTGCGCCGTGAGATGATGTGTCAAAGAATCTCATCATTGCAAGATTGAAAGGCATCGTCAAACGACAAAGCAAGAAAATGGACAAGCCATCTGGTGTCCTCGACGCTAGGAAGACCGTTCACATAACGTCCTTGATACAGGACGAAGAAGGCTGCGTGTCCTAAATAAACAGGAAGAGTACTTTGCTCGCGCGACTATAAAAGGAGGCTCCTGAGTTCAGAGCAGAGGCATCGATCCATCAGCGCATTCCGTCGACCGAGCCATCCACCAGCGAGCACCCTCTCCCGCCACTAGTAGAATTCCACTACCTGTAATATAGAGTGTGTATATCCAGTGTAACATCCTGCTTGTAAGGTAATCAGCCTTCTCGTGTTTGTTTAAGTGTCTGGGGGTTCCCGAAAGGGAAAACCATATGTACGCTATGTTTGCTGAAATGAAGTGAGCTTTTCTTTGAAAATCCCCTGGTGCTCTTAGTTTTGTTCGTATGGGAAGAGTTTCTATGCTAGGGACCCTATAGGAGAAATCTGTGAGGCGGTTGTTGGTCTGATCCTTGAGTGTGGCAGAGAGACCCTTGTGAGTCGCGGAGAAGTGTTCCCTTCGGGTGGAACTGCCTGGGGAGACGATAGAAGCTCGTCCCATATTCACCTGACTAAGCTCATTTTAGGGGAAAGCTTAGCCGCTCTTGAAGCAAACTGGTTAGACATATGGTGAGTACCGAGTTGGATTTCTACGACTGATAGTTTCTGTGCCAGCCGTCTGTCTGGCCTCGCTAGCCGATTTAGATCCTGTAACCAAGCCCGCATAATTAAAACAAGCGCATATCCCGAATAAATGAAAGCCACGTTCGTGCCCCGAATAGTACCGAAGCACTACTCCATACTTAGCATATCTCTAATCGAATTTGATTGACGAAGAATCCACAGTGAAAGAATAGCTAGTGCATAGAGCACTAGATAAGAGAGAGCGTCCTGGCACTGTAGCAGCACGTGAAATAGTAGCCCGAATTTGAACAGTACCTTGAATTTGAATAGTAACGGGAATTTGAATAGTGCCGAATCCCCGGGTATAACACCTGCACACACAGGGAGGTTTTATTCAGCAATATTTGGACGGCGACTAGGCACTATTCAAATTCGGGTTACTATTCAAATTCGAGGTACTGTTCAAATTCGGGTTACTATTCACGCACTGCTACAATAGCGAACCACTCACTCTTTGGTGCCTGAGTGGCACTCGAGTGCTATACCACTACCGATTCTTTCCCGTGGAGAATTCGTCGATTCTTGCTAAGCGGATTATGCTAATTATGCGGGAGCTGTATTCTTCGTGGGATATGCACTCCTTCAGGTAGTGCTTCGGTACTATTCGGGGCACACACGTCGCTTTCAATTATTCAAGATATGCGCTTGGTTTTAACTATGCGGGCTTAGTTACAGGATCTGATTTGGCTGGCAAGGCCAGACGGACGGCCGGCGCAGAAACTATCAGTCATAAAAAATCCTACTCGGTACTCACCATATGTCTAACCAGCTTCAGGAGCGGCTAAGCTTTCCCCAGAATAAACCTAGTCAGGCACATACGAGACGGGTTCCTATCGTCTCCCCAGGCAGTTCCACCCGCTCCGCGGTCACAAGGGCCTCTCTGCCACACTCTGGGCTTAGACCAAACACCGCAACAGAGGTTTCTCCTATAGGGTCCCTAGCATAGAAACGCTTCCCGTACGAGCAAGACTAAGAATACAGAAGGGATTTTCAAAGCATAACTCATTTCATTTCCACAAACATAGTTTACATATGGTTTTCCCTTTCGGGAACCCCAAACACTTAAACAAACACGAGAAGGCTGATTACCTTACAAGCAGGATATTACACTAGATGTACACACTCTATATTACAGGTAGTGGAATTCTACTAGATGGAGGGAGAGTGCTCTCGCGCTCTGGAGGATGGCAGTGGATGGTCAAGTGGCGGTCTGATGGATCGATGCCTCTGCTCTGAACTCAGGAGCCTCCTTTTATAGTCGCGCGAGAGGAGCCCTTCTTCTGTTTATTTAGTACACGTTACCTCCGTCTTCCTGTAGTAAGGACACCAGGTGTTTGATTTTTCCTGTCTCAAGGACACCAGGTGTATTGTTTTCTTTCGCCCCTCATGATCTGAACATTCTGGAGACAGCATACTTGCATTCTACTTCCTCCAAAACATCACAGGAAGACATATATTGGTCTAAGTGGCATATCCACTTCTGCATGCATATTTGCCTAACCATTCGATTAATTGAGCACGCTTCATTTCAGATATATTTTTGTTTGTTATAGATATAGGTCTTCACCACGCTTCTGTCTTGAGAGTACACTCTCAATATGCTTTGAGAACTTCTTCTGAATTATTCAAATTTGCTGCCCTTTATAAATTAATTGGGTTTAGATTCTGGTTTTTGCCCATGCCCGGCAATATCCAACATATCTTCGTCTAAAAATGAATTAGTCCATTTTTCATCATATGACTTCTTTATTTCTTCAAATTTTTCATCTATTTCTTTCTTAAGTTCTTCTAAAATTTCTTTCTTTATTTCTTTCTTCCATTCTGGAGCTATTGATTCAAATTTCTCTTCGAGCTTCCAGTCAATATATTCACCATCCAAAGGGTCTACTCCTTTGATTACACATTCTTTATATGTGGGTTTCTTGGAGGTATTGCCTTCTTCTTTAACCTTTGTACGCACTGATTCTTTGACCTTTGTTATAACTGGCACTTCAGAAGCTTTATTATTCATCAACCTATAGCTCTGAATGTAGTCTTTTGCAGCTAGCTCTATGTAATAATTTGGTCCAATATGCAACCTTGCTTTGGCCAGTATCCATCATTTGCTAAATATATTGATAGATGAGCACTGGCCAAAGCAAGGTTGCATATTGGACCAAATTATTACATAGAGCCAGCTGCAAAAGACTACATTCAGAGCTATAGGTTGATGAATAATAAAGCTTCTGAAGTGCCAGTTATAACAATGGTCAAAGAATCAGTGGGTACAAAGGTTAAAGAAGAAGGCAGTACCTCCAAGAAACCCACATATAAAGAATGTGTAATCAAAGGAGTAGACCCTTTGGATGGTGAATATATTGACTAGAAGCTCGAAGAGAAATTTGAATCAATAGCTCCAGAATGGAAGAAAGAAATAAAGAAGGAAATTTTAGAAGAACTTAAGAAAGAAATAGATGAAAAATTTAAAGAAATAAAGAAGTCATATGATGAAAAATGGACTAATTCATTTTTAGACGAAGATATGTTGGATATTGCCGGGCATGGGCAAAAACCAGAATCTGAACCCAATTAATTTATAAAGGGCAACAAATTTGAATAATTCAGAAGTTCTCAAAGCATATTGAGAGTGTACTCTCAAGGCGGAAGCGTGGTGAAGACCTATATCTATAACAAGCAAAAATATATCTGAAATGAAGCGTGCTCAATTAATCGAATGGTTAGGCAAATATGCATGCAGAAGTGGATATGCCACTTAGACCAATATATCTCTTCCTGTGATGTTTTGGAGGAAGTAGAATGCAAGTATGCTGTCTCCAGAAGGTTCAGATCATGAGGGGCGAAAGAAAACAATACACCTGGTGTCCTTGAGACAGGAAAAATCAAACACCTGGTGTCCTTACTACAGGAAGACGGAGGTAACGTGTACTAAATAAACAGAAGAAGGGCTCCTCTCGCGCAACTATAAAAGGAGGCTCCTGAGTTCAGAGCAGAGGCATTGATCCATCAGACCGCCACTCGACCATCCACTGCCATCCTCCAGAGCGCGAGAGCACTCTCCCTCCATCTAGTAGAATTCCACTACCTGTAATATAGAGTGTGTACATCTAGTGTAATATCCTGCTTATAAGGTAATCAGCCTTCTCGTGTCTGTTTAAGTGTTTGGGGGTTCCCGAAAGGGAAAACCATATGTAAGCTATGTTTGTGGAAATGAAGTGAGTTATGCTTTGAAAATCCCCTCTGTATTCTTAGTCTTGCTCGTACGGGAAGCGTTTCTATGCTAGGGACCCTATAGGAGAAACCTCTGTTGCGGTGTTTGGTCTAAGCCCAGAGTGTGGCAGAGAGGCCCTTGTGACCGCGGAGAAGTGTTCTCTTCGGGTGGAACTGCCTGGGGAGACGATAGGAACCCGTCTCGTATGCGCCTGACTAGGTTTATTCTGGGGAAAGCTTAGCCGCTCCTGAAGCAAACTGGTTAGACATATGGTGAGTACCGAGTATGATTTTTTACGACTGATAGTTTCTGCGCCGGCCGTCCGTCTGGCCTCGCCAGCCAAATCAGATCCTGTAACCAAGCCCGCATAGTTAAAACCAAGCGCATATCTCGAACAATTGAAAGCGACGTGTGTGCCCCGAATAGTACCCAAGGACTACCTGAAGGAGTGCATATCCCACGAAGAATACAGCTCCCGCATAATTAGCATAATCTGCTTAGCAAGAATCGACGAATTCTCCACGGGAAAGAATCGGTAGTGGTATAGCACTCGAGTGCCACTCAGGCACCAAAGAGTGAGTGGTTCGCTACTGTAGCAATGCGTGAATAGTAACCCGAATTTGAACAGTACCTCAAATTTGAATAGTAACCCGAATTTAAATAGTGCCTAGTCCCCATCCGAATATTGCTGAATAAAACCTCCCTGTGTGTGCAGGTGTCGCCGTGAATAACGCCGTATATCCCGTGAATAGACGGCGACACCTGCACAGAGGGATATATGCGGCGATATCAGAAATAGGATTCGGGATTTATTCGGGCCTTCGGCACTATTCAAATTCCGGTCACTATTCAAATTCGGGTTACTGTTCAAATTCGCGTTACTATTCAAAATGCCAATTTCTACAGTGCTATCCCACTTCAAGCTATTTGGTATGGTGCCTTGAGCACTTCCTCGGTGGCGGACCACACCACTATATTTCTCACGGTGTCGGCAAATTTGTGATTATGCTAATTATGCGGGATATGCAAGTAGTGCTTCGGTACTATTCAGAGCACAAACGTCGCTTTCAATTATGTGGTTCAATTAATTAACAGAATCTGATTAGGCTGGCGACGCCAGACAGACGGCCGGCGCAGAAACTATCAGTCGTAGAAATCCTACTCAGTACTCACCATATGTCTAACCATTTTGCTTCAGGAGCGGCTAAGCTTTCCCCTAAAATGAGCTTAGTCAGGTGAATATGGGACGAGCTTCTATCGTCTCCCCAGGCAGTTCCACCCGAAGGGAATACTTTTCCGCGGCTCACAAGAGTCTCTCTGCCACACTCAAGGCTCAAACCAACAACCGCCTCAGAGGTTTCTCCTATAGGGTCCCTAGCATAGAAACTCTTCCCATACGAACAAAACTAAGAGCACCAGGGGATTTTCAAAGCAAAGCTCACTTCATTTCAGCAAACATAGCGTACATATGGTTTTCCCTTTCGGGAACCCCCAAACACTTAAACAAATATGAGAAGGCTGATTACCTTACAAGCAGGATGTTACACTGGATATACACACTCTATATTACAGGTAGTGGAATTCTACTAGTGGCGGGAGAGAGTCCTCGCTGGTGGATGGCTCGGTCGACGAGATGCGCTGATGGATCGATGCCTCTGCTCTGAACTCAGGAGCCTCCTTTTATAGCCGCGCGAGCAAAGTACTCTTCCTGTTTATTTAGTACACGCAGCCTTCTTCGTCCTGTATCAAGGACCTTATGTGGACGGTTTTCCTAGCGTTGAGGACACCAGATGGTTTGTCCATTTTCTTGCTTTGTCGTTTGACGATGCCTTTCAATCTTGCAATGATGATATTCTTTGACACATCATCTCACAGCGTAGATAATTTTAGCTGATATATGTACAATAGTATCAGGGTTTATGCCTTCTGCTGGCTTGTTTCGGGACAGTCTTCAGTCATTTTCCTGCGCATTATTGATATATGTTATATGCGCAGGAAAATGACTGAAGACTGTCTCGAAACAAGCCAGCAGAAGGCATAAACCCTGATACTATTGTACATATGTCAGCCAAAATTATCTGTGCCGTCAGATGATGTGTCAAAGAATCTCATCATTGCAAGATTGAAAGGTGTAAGGACCGTGTGACCGAGAGGGGGGTGAATCGGTGCACACTATCGATTTTTCTCCTAACACAAATCACCCACTCAACTCCTAGAAAGTAGTTCTAATATAACTAAAAGGGGCACACTAAGGAGAGTCCTTAACCTAGTGAACTAGAGATAGCATAAGATACAAGCACAAGGTATGAACTAGTTCACTAGACAAGAGCAAACCTAAGATAAGCTACAAGCTAGGCAACCAAACACAAGGCACTAGAAGATCTACTAGGTGATAAGCACACTAAGGAAGAGTACTTAGATCAACTAGCAAGCAAGCTACACATGAAGTCAACAAGCAACCATATGAAAGAAGTAACTAGAGAGCATTGAATGAACCAAGGGAATAACTAGAGCAACAAGTAAACAAGGCAATCTCAAGTACTACTAGCAAGCAAGATATAGGCAATAAGTAAATGCAAGTAGTAAAGAGAAAGGGATAGAAATGCTCATGATTTTTCTCGTGGTATCGGGAGGATGACGCCTCCCCCTACTCTACGTTGGGTCACTCCCACCGGAGTCTCGACCCCTCCCTCCGCTCGATGGCGATCCCTTCTAGAGCATTCTTCACCCTCCGAGTGAAGACGCGGGCACGTCCCGCCGGCAACTCCGGATGCTTTTCCGAAGGTAAGGATCCGCACGTGATGCGGTCCAAAGGATGCACTCTTCACGTAGTTTCTTTCACACGGGAAGCCCAAAGACCGTGTACAAACTTGCGGTGGCTTCCACACTCTTGGCAAGCTCACCACCAACGCCTATCCGGTCTAGGTCTTGCCATAGACCAAGAGTAACAACCCAAGTCAGCCGATCAAGCACTCACTAGCCTAGAGATCATAGGATGCACATGGTGTCACTCTTCTCAAGCACTTGGATCACTCAAATCTCTCAAAGTGCTTCTTCTTCGTTCACTTGGCTTCTTGACAGCACCTCCCCACCTTTGGACTGTTCAAGAGCACCTCAAAGAGGCAAGCAACCAGCTATTTATAGGCTCCACCCACGAAACTAGCCGTTGCAACAAAACTGCCCAGATTTCTCTGGTCACCGTATCATACGGTGACTATCCAACGGTCGACTGGGACTTCACTTTCCTGCGAGAGGCACTGTTCTCTTAGTCACCGTATCATACGGTGACTAGCACCGTATCATACGGTGACTACTTCTTTCCAGCTTCAGCAACTCTTCCAAATTGCACTTCCCCTGGAAACCATACGGTGACCCACCGTATCATACGGTGATCATCATACGGTGACTCTACCAGTGACTCTCCTTTCACTGGATTTTTCTGTTCGTAGCCACCGTATCATACGGTGACTAGCACCGTATTATACGGTGACTCTTTTTCCTTCTTCTCTTCAACTTCGTTGATTTTGCAGTTCCCCTGGAAACCATATCACCGTATCATACGGTGGCCATAATACGGTGACTCTACCAGTGACTCTCCTTTCACTGGATTTTCCTGTCCATAGTCAACGTATCATACGCTGACCACCACCTTATCATACGGTGACTGCTTCTCCTGTAACTTCTGCTGAGATGATCTTCGCTGATCTTCTCCCTGCAGTCACCGTATCATACGGTGACTGGCACCGTATCATACAGTGGCTTCTCCTTCAGCTGGAACTTGATCTTCTCCTTTGATCATCGCTTCCAACACCTCCTTTCTTGGTTCCTGCACTCTTCCTCTGCAACCCTAGCGCCTGAGAGACACACCATGCATCCAAACGATCTCTACACTAGTGTTTACCGAAGAGTACCAACTCGAACCCTCTTGATAGTTCGGATTTTCCTATGGATTCAAGCTAACATCTAACCAAGCCAACACTTGCTTGAGTCTAGCATGTCTTTAGCCTTGATCCATCTCCTCGACCGTGACTCCATCAAGTCCGTCCATGAGTTGACGAGGCAACCAATCATCCTTGACTTGAGGTAAGAGGTTGGTTTGTGTCGTACTTGCTTCCATGTGACCTAAGGATAAGATACTCAAAGTCCCAAAGTATATGTTAGTCACATGCATGGTTCTCATCCATTCACCAAAACATTCATATCTTAGGGTTTCCAACTCCAATGGCCATGAAGCTTACAAAAGGCATCGTCAAACGACAAAGCAATAAAATGGACAAGCCATCTGGTGTCCTCGACGCTAGGAAGACCGTCCACATAAGGTCCTTGATACAGGACGAAGAAGGCCGCGTGTCCTAAATAAACAGGAAGAGTACTTTGCTTGCGCGGCTATAAAAGGATAGCCAGCTATAAAATAAGAGTTATATAGTTATATATATATATATATATATATATATATATATATATATATATATATATATATATATATAGGGAAAATCCATTCTACTCCCGGGTGTAGTTACTCCCACATTCAAAAAACCACCATGGGTATGTGTACATACCTATTTATCATTTTGAGTATGTACACATACCCAAAATAAGATTTTTCAAAGTGATAACTATGAAAAATTTTGAGTGGAACTCATATTTTTTTGCACCTTGTTATATATTCATTTCCTGTATAGAGAAAGGAGTATGTTCATATACTTGATGTATACTCATATAAAAAAGAGAGTATGTCTAGATACCACTTTTAAAAATCAAGTATGTGTACATACTTTTTTTAGAAACCTCAAGTATGAACAAATACCTTCTAGATTGAGAGATACAAATGTGGGAGTAACTACACCCGGGAGTAGGAAAGAGGCTTCCTATATATATATATATATATATATATATAGGGAAAATCCATTCTACTCCCGGGTGTAGTTACTCCCACATTCAAAAAACCACCATGGGTATATATATATATATATATATATATATATATATATATATATATATATATATATATATATATATATATATATATATATATTCAAAACTCGATTTCCCTGCTCCGCAACCGGTATTAGATCGATACCGCTCCTTCTACTCCGCGTTGCCTAAGTGGAAATGGGCCACTCCGGTCGAACCCGCATGATCTAGTTCTCCAGGATCCAGTCCTTTTTTCTCACGACAAGAATTGTTATACGTGCTTAAGGGCATCTACAATGTCATTAATTACGCCGTCTATATTGTGTCACGTAGACAAGTTTTATTTAGGTGGAGGGATGAGAAACTGGAAAAAGAAATATGTCATATATTCACGAATAAAAAATGAAATATATCATATCCCTCAAGCTTAGTTAGGGTAATATTATATTTTTCACTCGACAAAGCTAGCGGTGATATCTCCATCTCAGACAGCCCCAACTGACCAACTACTTACGGCCCCAACTGCACCTCCTTTAACACCTCCTTTAACACCGGCAAACGATTCATCGATTCTAACACCGGCAAACGATTCATCGATTCCCTGTGAACTTGCCGGCGTTGGTCGACCGAGTAATTTCACGTCTCCAGTCTGTAAGTTCAGCAAGGAATCTCCCTGGGAAACCAAGCGCTGTAGATTTGCAGGCATCCGGGTGAAATAAAAAGCGACGACTTTGACTAGGTTGCCGTGCCGTCCCTATTCTTATTAGTTCTGCCAATTGGCTCGATCCACATAAGTTATAGTAACACATAACATCAAGATGCTGATACCAACAAATACTGACATTTTGCTAGGAGCACGGTGCATTATAACATTTTATTTGACACGGTCACGGGAAAGTATAAGATCATATTTGTTGTTAATTAGATCAGAAAAAGTTGTATCCTTCCATCTCCTTGCCAAAAGAGAAATATATTGTAAAACAATCTACTACGTACATCCATTCCAAATTACTTATCATTCTAGACTTTCAACAGTTTTCTTAAAAGTTAGCAAACATGTCACGCAGATTAACCTTATTAAGTAGTAGAGATTGCAATCGTTTATGTACTCTGTTTGGGAATTTTTTTTTAAAATAATAGTATTTTAATAGAAAATTGCAAAATTAGGGTCCGTTTTGCAAAAATTGCAGAAATGGGTGTCTGTCGGTCATCCAGTGACCTATTGGTCACTGGATGACCGATAGGCCTACGTGGCAGCCGACAAACGCCGAGCAGAGGACCTATCGGTCACCCGATTACCGACAGGTACATGTCGGTCTTCCGCCGACCGACAGGCGGCGCAATATGGCCAAACAGCGATATCGGGCCGATAGCCAGGGCCTGTCGGTCATGGGATGACCGACAGGCACTTATCGGTCATCCCACAACCGACAGGTACCTGTCGGTCATCCCACAACCGAAATGTGCCTGTCGGTCATGGGATGACCGACAGGTCGTTACCTTCCAATTTTTTGTTTTGTTTTGCCGGTTTGTGTTTTTCTAAATTTTGTTTTGAGACATGAGGCATAAATTAATTTGTTTACATATATTTTTAGGATTGAGAGGTAATATTGTGTGGTTTTCAAAGTTTTTTTTACGTGAGTAATGCAGTAGAAAAGGTGAACTGAAAAATAACTCGACTTTAACAAAGATACTGAGCAACCAATATCGATAGACCAACATATACAGAGTGAACTGAAACAATGGCGTGTTTCGATGCACATGGCAAAGCTACGTGTCCATCGATCTACTCCTAACACGCCTTAGGGAAATAAATTTCACTCACAGTGAACGTAGTACAAACTATGAGGTGGAATGACATATTCGGTGCACACAATTGCTGATAAGCAACATGAAAATTAAATGACTAATCGTCGCCTAGGTGAAACGACGCGTATCCCTCGTCGTCCCCTTTCGACTTAGATGAACCTCCTCCGCTTTTCTCGCGAAGGTCGTCCAACCTCAGATCTATTTATCCTCAGTGTCTACTGAGTGCAACGGGGATATTTCCCCTTTCTGAAGGCATCAGGACCTGCGGCCCTAGCGCGGCGAGCTCTCTCGCGCATCCTCTCCCTTTCGGCCTCACGGGCCTCATGAGCAAGGCGATCTTCCTCTTGTTTGCGCCTTCGTTCCACCTCCTCTCTTTGCTTGCGTTCCGCTTCGTACTTGCATCGACGCTCTTCCTCCTCCTGCCTCATCTTCCTGCGTTCCTCCTCTCTCCTTTCCTCAGCTTCCATATCAAGCCAATGCCTTCTTGCACGTTGAGCGACACGGTAGACATGGGCTATATCCTCTGGTGTCTGCTCAGTGTCAACATACTCGATGAACTCACACAGAGGTGGTGGGGACTGCAATGTTATGAACGTATTAGTGAATAAGAATGAATGGTGGAAGCAAAGAATGACGAAGTAGAAGTAGTTACCCTTGGCCTCCTATCGGAAGAGTAAAGACGTTGCGAAGGGTCATATTGGTAGTTCTTGCACATCCAAAGCCTTTTGCCGTAGTCATCACCGAGAACGAGTGACTTCACTAGCCTGCATGGAGTGCCACAGAGGCACATAGGGGCGATGAAGCCATCTCCGAGAGGTAACGTCTCTTTGTTGTGGGGTGGATCGTTGGGGAACTCCATAGCTATAGAAGAAATTCCGGTGTTGGTTAGATTGAGAAGTGGCTGAGCTTAATGGACAGACGATGTGGGCATTTTATAGGCATAACTAACGTGGTCTATAGACGAAGACTACAAAGAAAAGAAGAGGAGATGTCATCGGATGCTCTGCAAAGTTGCCCGTGAATGGATGTGTCGCCATGCGAAAATAATAAATGCGTGTTGTCACGTCACTAAAAGTTGTCTAGTCATGTCGCAGTTGTCTAGTCATGTCGCGTTGCAGAAGTTAGTAATAAAAAATAGTTCATGCTTAAGTTCTGAATATTACAAAAACGAAAGAAATCTACTAGTCAACTAGTGAACCCTGACCCCTGCCCTGATCTCCAAGTCATCCTCCACGCCTACGCTTGTTGGGCTCGCCTTCGGCCCTCTTGCCCTGGGCCTTTCTCCCTCGTCGAATCTGATCGGTGGGGTACGTGAGTGGGTCTGGTGCCTGCCTGACCCTGGGAGCCTCTAGTGGTGTCGAAGGAAACTGCTGGGTGGGCTGTGTCGGTGGAGGAGCCTCTGGCATCTGAGAGAAACCCTGGACATCTGGCTGTCCATAAGAAGACCCATGCACTAAGCTCCCAGAAGCAGAGTGCAAGGAGTAGTCAGGCGCGGCGAACTGTACTGGTGGTCCTGTAAGACAACAATGTAAGATTACAATAACAAAATGTTAGAAATACAAAATTAGCATGTTATTATACCTGTGCTCCATCCAGGAGTAGGCATGAAAGGCGGGACTACAGGTAGACCCGACGACGAGTCCCCGGCGTGAAAACGAGAAGAACTTGGTGCACTAGCAGGTGTAGAGAGAGGTGGAGACCTCTGTCGTGCCCTCGGCTGCACATCTGTTGTGCTCGTACAGGAAGCGCACCGGAGAGCATCCCTACAGCGGCGCGCAAGACGGAGTAGGGCTGATCCCAAGTCACGTGGCTCGACTCGTGGAGGGTTGTCGTAGCATCGAGAGCCTAAATCCTCCAGCTCGCCAACGAGATCGCGGCACGTGTCAGTCTACAAAAATGATAATAGAACATTAATAATTAAACAGAAAGGATAAATTTAAAAAAATAATGAAATAGCTTACCATCAGGTGAAAGGCCCGTGTCGGCTGGGTGGCGAAGGTGTCCGTAATTTCAGGCACGTGCTCTACAGGTGCCTCAGCCACAGCGAACAACCGCACACGCGTCGCCCTGTGGTACCACCGAAGGTACTCCCCGTATTGAAACGGGTCGTACGGGCCCTGTGGAACGTGCACATCTGTCTCTGCACCAACCCACTGCTGTATCCACGACTCCATCTTTGTAGCCCACGTAGTCTCGTAAGCAAGACCCTGACCTTTCCTGTTAAACCTGCAATGAAGATATTGTCAATACGTAAACATTTAGGTAACTTGATGAATGGATTAATTAGTTTATGTTGCACTTACGTGTGGGTGTGATCTAGCTGCAGTCTAGGAACAGGGAAGTCCTGAAAGTATCCAAACTGGCGGAAGACTCGAATCACAGCGTATGGCTCGACACAGATGTCGAAGACTAAACGACGCCTCGTAAGCCAGAAAGCTGTGTCACGTGTGCACAAGGCAGAGAGTCCACGCGGTGCACGCCTCGCGACCTCCTCGGTGGTGTACGGCATCCACCTGACCCGGTCTGGCATCAGCTGATCGAAATCAGCAACGAACTGCGGGTACGCCTTACGTACAGTCGCTGTAGCCCAACTCGGCTGCAAGAATCGAAACAATGATCAAGTTAGTAGCAAAAATAAAATAGAAACTTAAATATACAAAAACAAAGTATTACTTACATCGCGCTTGCACCAAATAGAACCCATAGTGGGTCCACCGAGGGGATCGTACTCTCCAAACTCGTCGAGGTCGTACATGTCATCCTCGTACTCGTCGTACGAGCTCAGCTTCGGTCGCCCGATGTCCACACGCTCGAACGACCACAACATCAGGAACAAAGGGCACCCTGTCAACGAACCCGCACTGGTCGTCCGCCTGCACGCCTCGCACAACGCCCTGTACGTCGCGGCTAACACAGCTGAGCCCCAACTGTACTGTGGCATCTCTGCAGGATCTGTATCTGCTATCTGCCGTGCAATCTGGATATAGCGCTTATCTACGGTGTCCTGGTGCGTACTAGTGAACATGACCCACCCGAACAACCAGAGAAGATACGCCTCGAGGTGCCTACGAACCCTCCAGTCCTCTGCGTCAACGGTCAACCTCTCAGCACGAAACTGCTCAAGCCACACCTTCGTCGGTCCGTGCCTGTCGTGGAAACCAAACTGCGGGTGCTCCAGATCCGGAGGGAGGACACCTGCAAACCTGTCCAAAATATCCTCCATCCACCCGGGGTTCTGAACAGGAGGAACCACTGCAGCTCCGGCTATAGGAAGCCCAAGTAGCATGCCCACGTCCTGCAGTGTGGGCGCCATCTCACCAACGGTGAGGTGGAACGTGTGTGTCTCAGGCCTCCACCGATCCACCCAGGCTGTCAAAAGTGCACGGTCCACTGGAAACCGAGGGCTCCTGCGACCCCTCGGGTCCAACAACTGGGCAAGAGGTAGCAACCCTGCCGCACGTAACCTGTCATTTCAAATGTGAGAGCATTAGAGTATGAAAATAAATCAAAATATGGAGAAATTGACATATATTGAAATAATATAAAAAACATATGCGTACCTCAGGGTCCAACGTGGATCCACACTCCAAAAGTCGTCAAACGTCCTAAGTCTGAGTGTGTCGTGAAGCTCCCCAGAAGGCAAGCGTGATCGATGCTTAGCATCGATCACTGGATCGATCAACTCCAGGTTAGCCATCTACCTATGAAGTATTAACATAGAAACAGGAAAATAAATAAACACACAGTTTTTATAGTTTTACAATACGATATCTAGTGTTCTAAATAATTATAACACACATTGTTTCATAACGTAGCCATACGGAATTGGAAAACATAGTTCTTGACACATGATGACTACAGGTACAAACAAATAAACATAAATAGATTACACTTCATCAAATTAAGTAGATGGGCCAGCTTCTTGGTTCTGATTCTTTGGCTTCCGCATGGGAACACGCCTGAACTCCACGTTGTCGGGCCCCTTCTCCACTGGGTATTGGCTACAATCTTTCCTTAAATGATCTCCGCCACATACCAAGCACTCCTTTGTACGACGTTTGGCATTCGCTTCATCCATATCATTTTTTATACGCCTAACCTTTCTGCGACCTTTAATTTTAACCTTTTTGTCAGGATCTGGAATCCAACTACGTTCTCCCTCTGGTGGCTTTGTGAAATCAGCCACAGCCCGCCACCCCAGTACCTCACCCTGCCATGTAGCCATCACAGCTTCCTTGAGGTAGTATGGTGATACGAAGTGATGAGGATCAATCTTTGCCTTGGCACATCCAGTGAATACATGTGAGCAAGGCAAATGCATTAGCTTTGGCTTATTGCAACTGCACTCGCATTTGTTCAACTGCGGCCACAATCTGCATTCCATCGTCACTTCGGATCGACCAATCCCAAGTCCGCTCTTTCCCCGCAACGAGACTTCGAAGACGAAATCCCTATTACCTGTTCTCCTAACCATGTGCATCTGCCCCTTCGCACTCTTTTCTTTGATGTAATCGGTGATCTTAGCACTGAACATCACTTGTGGGTTCGCAACATGCAAAACTGCTTTTGCATAGCGATCTTGCAGGTATGTTTGTATCCCACGAGTTATACCCTCCAGAATCCCCACTAAAGGCAAGCACCGAGTCCCTTTCAATGCCCAATTATAAACTTCTGCCCCATTAGTGGTCATAATGTCATAGCGGGATCCATCCGTATCTGCTATCGATGCCCATTTCTCCATCGGCTCATCCTTGATCTAATCTGAGAAGCACTTCACCCTTCGTCCACCCCTCCTGCGCCTAATTTTGTCCTGCGGTTCATTAGGCAAAGGATCTAACCCCTTTGGCTCCTCATCACGTGGCATAGGAGGTTTCTTTTTAACCTCGTCCATGTGGTTGCCAGTGAGCTTGTCCAGCTCGCCCCATAATATGTCAAATTTGCTCCTTCGATTCTGTTTGCACAGCTTTTTGAACATATCCATAAGTCGTTTGCTCTTAAACTGCCTGTAGAAGTTTGCCCCCAGATGCCTCATACACCATCGACTATGCAGATCGGGCCAAAATTCCTGATCATTATAGTCTGTCTGCAATGTATCAATTGCTGACAATAATCCCGCATGGCGATCATGTAAGATGCAGACATTAGGTCTCTGCATAACAACCGCTCGCTTCACCCACCTCAAAAACCACAACCAACTCTCTGTATTCTCACTCTCCACAAATGCAAAAGCAATTGGCACAATCTGATTCTCTCCATCCACTCCAATAGCGGTGAGGATCTGCCCCTTGTACTTACCAGTCAAGAAAGTGCCGTCCACAGCAAGAACAGGTCGACAATGCATAAATGCTTGTATCATACAACCAAATGACCAAAATGCACGGCGTAGGACCCTGTCCCCATTTGTATTTTCAAAATCGTCCACCGCAACCACAGTTCCTATATTCCTAGCTTGCATAAGCTCAAGCAGGCCAGGTAGGTTGTGGTACGAGTCCTCGTATGTCCCGAACCTTCTTTCTAAGGCTTTTTGTTTCGCTCTCCATGCCATATCATAGCTGATCTCATAGCCTAATCGATTCTCTATGGCATGCATTATAGCAAAAGGAGACATACCGGTCTTCTGCACAATCTCAGGATACATGTACTCAGCTACAAACTGTGTAGTCATGTTCTTGTGTTTCAGAAGAGTCCTATCCAATGAACACGAATGGCCTACCACGATAGACGCCACAAATGACGTCTCAGCTTTCGGCAGATATCCGTGAACCCTCCATGCGCAACCCGGAGCCGTGCACTTGATGTCATATGTCCTCGGGTTTGAAATGACCACCGTGAACTCCTTCTTCTCTGAGAACGCCCACCTCTTTACGGCATGCTGAAAAGATATCTTATCAGGAAACATCTGCCCTTGACGGACCTCTATAGCATCATACTCCCAACATGAATTGTGGCCATCATTAACAGCTAAGTTCTCCATATTTATCCAGTCCTGCGGCTCTTCATATCCCATGCCCCATCCCTGACCAGCTGTTCCATCAACGAAGGTACGAAACTCGTCATCATCCCTGTCCATTTCATCAACAATTGTCTCATTGACCTCTCCCGAATCTGCTTCTAGTGTGCCAACATTTATTGGCAACCTATCCTCAGTGGTTGGATGAACCACAGGATTTGCAGTAACTTGACTTGGCTCCGCACCAACATGACTCGGCTCGTCACCAACATATTGCTCCGCATGAACAATTTGTCCCACGACTTCATCTTCCTCTGTATTTACGACATTGTCATCAACCTCCTCCTCCAGACGGGTCGTTGTCGGATTACATTGCACCAGCAACAAGTGAGCAAAATGCCGTTGCAATCCCATCGTCACAAATTGCTTCCAATGTTTAGTGCTTCTCACCTCCACAAGTTCCCATTTCCATGAGCCTTCACGCTTTCGAGGAATCATAGCTCTCACTACAAACCGATACTCTAAAGGATTCACATTCAACAGACTATGTAACCAGCCATACACTTCGCCTCGCTGCATCTCTACCGGATCATTCAAAACACTATCCACATACTGAAAATTACTCAAATCTACCCCATAGTCACGATGCTCAATTTGACCTTCTCCGTAAAAAACTCGGAAACTCACTACACTGGACATCCTGCTAAAAACAAATTAATTACTATGGAGATCATATATTTTTCTTAAATAAATTTATCTTTATATATCAATATTATTACACCCACTATTTTTCTTAAATATAATCATGCGTTAATATTTTTTTGACAAACTTAACGAACGGCATGATAAATAAAATGCCCATCAAATATGACGTTCTACTACTACTACATACCATTATTTTTAACTAAATCTATGAACACAATACTAGTCTAATTTTATTTACTAACGCATCTCCTATAAACTAATAGTCCTTAAACAATATAGTCTAATCCCTACACTAATCTGTACACTAATATTCTATTCCCTACACTAACCACTACACTAATATTCTAATCCCTACACACTACACTAATGCTACCATTGATAGACTAAACAAATAAAAAAAAAAAAACTCACCTGCGCGAGTGCCGCCCGAGGCGGCCTCCACCGACGCCGCAGCACAGGCCAAGGGGCCCACCGCCACCAGCCCCGCCGCCACCAGCCCCGCCGCCCTGCTCCCTCCGCTGCTCGGCTCGCCCCGCCGCCCTCGCTCTCTCTCTCGCCGACGCGGGTGGATAAGGCGCGGGCGTGAGAGAGAGAGCAGGGCGCGGGCGCGGGTGGATAAGGCAGGGCCTATCGGTCGCTGGACGACCGATAGGTACCTGTCGGGTCGCGGATGACCGATAGGGGCCTGTCGGGTCGCGGATGACCGATAGGTCCCTGTCGGGTCTCGGATGACCGACAGGTCCTACGTGGACGGCTCACTGCCTCCGACTGCTTACGTGGACGACATGTCGGTTTTCCAGTTACCGATAGCCTGCCTGTCGGTCCTTCAGTTACCGATAGCCTTCCTGTCGGTCTTCCAGTTACCGACAGGTACCCATTTCTGCAATTTTTGCAAAACGGACCCCAATTTTGCAATTTTCTATTAAAATACTATTATTTTTAAAAAAAATTCCTCTGTTTGGCCCCATAACAGGGGCGGGTGAATAAAATCTCTCTTTTCTCAAAAAAAAAGAATGTATGGAAATTTATTGTGTTAAATGAATAAACAGGAAGATGCTTAACAAGAACATATGGAAATTTGTCGCTTCTGCCAATTTCACGAATTTAGCAAGCAACATCCTGTTTATTTTTAGAGCCATTGTATGCCACAAAAATTTGAAAACTCATGGTGACATAGACGTACCCTGGGGCGAGGGATGAGAAGGTGCAGCAGCGCAGCAGGTAAGGACGAAATCATTGCAACCGTGTCGGTAAGGACGAAATCATTGCAACCGTGTCAAACGAGGGTTGCAGGTGCGACCTGATGCCGACCTCGCTGAGCTGTCGCGCGCTTAACCAGCCATTGAACTCAAGCCGCTCCGAACCGAACGTGTGGGTGCCTGCCAGCTCCTCCAACTCCGGTGCTATGATGGAGGCTGCCAGGCCGGCGCGCTGTCCCGGCACCAATGAAGTCCATTGAGGTTCAACCACACTTTATATGATTTTTCGTCACTAAGCCATCACTTTACATGGTTTTTCGTCACTAAATTGGATTATTTATGATGAAACTCAAAATCGTCACTAAAGTCCGTTAAAAACTAAAAAATGCCCAAAATAATGGCAAAAAAGCGTTTCTCCGCGAGAAAAATGTCATCAATCAGTACATTTCTTGTGGTGCTTATTTACACATAGAAACCAAAAAACCACGATCAAGAATAACTAAATCAAAAACATTCTACCTAGGTGTCATTGAATTCTAGCCCGCTATAGCCTCAGGGGAGATGAGGGGCTAAGCTAAGCTCCGTTTAGCGCTAAGACTCATAGCTCGCTATAGCTACCGCTATAGCCGGCTAAATCCGCTAAATTAAAGTAATTTAGCCGGCTAAATGGTGGTGCGGTGAAGGTATGAAGCTTTTCATGACGTTTGAAACTTTAAAAGATGATTTAGCCAACTAAATCAAGATGTTTAAAACTTTGAATGATGATACAATGAAGGCATGAAGCCATCGTCCTATTTTAGCGTATAAAAATTCCTTGGTGTCATGTTTTATGTGTAATTATTAACTAATTTCTTAGTGCTATTTTAAAACCACTAAACGAGCTTAGTTGTGGCTATAGCCTTTCTTAGTCTTTGTGGATATCAATCGCTAAAGGCCTTAGCCTGCTATTTAAAACACTGGGTAGAGTTCAAAGTGGGTAAATAAGGTGGCACCTGTGAAGGCTGTGATGCAATCAATTCGTTATTATTTGCAGACCACTAATAATGTTGCCTCCAAGTACATGGAGTCGACTAGGGCAAAAAGATATTATTTTTGTTCAATACCATCAAGAAGAATCTTAATATATTTGAAGTTCAACAGAACAATACATGTTAGTGTGTTCTAGTACGTTCATTATTACATTGCTATTAGGCAAACAAATAGTATAATAGTGGTAGAAAAACAACAATGACAATACATCATAAATTAGTTAATATATCATAAATTATAGATGAATTGTTCCTATACTAGCCGCGTAAGGGTGTGTTTAGTTATGCTGTGGCTGTGAAAAAAGCTGCTGTAGGCTGTTGGCTGTGAAAAAAGCTGCTGTGGGCTGTGAGCTGTGAAAAAACCTGAAAGCCGTTTGGTTGAATTGACTGTGGCTGTGGAAAAGCTGTAAAATGACTGTAATGCCCCTAAACGCATGAGGAACAATTTATATGAAAATTAATTGTAAAACTATGCCATGTTTTGATATTAACATGTAAATGACCCCCTAACCATTCCTAGTGAATTGTCCATGTGGCTTATTCCCTGCTTCTATCTCTCCTTATCAATGAAATGCCTCAAATTGGCATCACACCAGTCACATCCTTTTCAATCAAGCAAAAGAGCAATTTAATACAAAAGCAATTTAATCACTTAAAAAAAAGAGCAATTTAATACAATTAAAAAATCAGAAACAAAATGTTTATTAGAACAAATTTTTCACAGGACCAATAATTTTTACTGCTGCTAATGCAACAAATTGATGAATCAAAGCTACTGTTTGCAGCAGATCAGGCATCACATCCACAAGTATTTCAACGAATCATTGTCTGTACAAGGAAGAAGGAATAACTAAAAACTGAGAATCGATGCCTTCCCGTTCCTGTCCAGCAGCACGACCAGCAACAGCTCGAAGAATGGGCGTGCGACCAACACCAGAACAGAAGGACGGGGCGTCAGATGCGGACCACAAGTCCCCAACAGAGGACCTCAGATGCGGTGCAGCTCGTCGATTGAAGACGGGCCAGTCTTCACTTGGAGAAGGGGCAGCGGCGTTGATGACCGGGCGCCTTCGATTCGTCGCCGATGGATCCAATCGGGACGAATCGATTGCAGCGGAGCGTTTTAATCCGGCGGGGGCGACAGTCGGAGGCGGCAATCAGCGGACAGGGGAGGCGGGCGGGGGCTCGGAGCGGCACAGAAGGGCGGTGGTCAGGGTCTAGGAGCGGTAGCCATTGGCGGCGCATCGAACCCTAGCGCCGTTGAGGGGAACGGGAGCTGCGCGATGGAGCTGCCGTGGGTGGAGGGTAACGGGAGAGAAAAGAACGAACCGGTAAGTAACATGACGAGTGGCAGTGAGTAATTTTCTTCAACTTCTCGCTCCCACAGCCGCAGAAAGCACCTCACCCCTTGCTGTGAGTTTTGACCTGGATGAAAGCTGCTTTTTCGGAAGAAGGGGAAAAACAGCCGAGGCCTTTGGTTGACTGTAAGCTTTTTAGAAAGCAAAAGCAGGTAAGAAAAGAACAACCAAACAGACCCTAAATGTGCGGGGCATCCTACTAGTTGAGTCAATGTCATGACGTGCCAAACTGATGCAGCTCTTTAACTGCAGAAACAAACAGAGTAGATATATGTATACCACCGTGGATGATCACTAAGCAGCACACTGCTTTGTGGCTGACATTTTGGCATGTTCTTTTTGTATCTTCTTCAGTGCCACCACCACATCACTCATCATCATCCTTCGGTCTGGACAGTCACTCGAGCAGATTATACCAAGCTCAAATATTTGCAGGAGAAAGTGATTCAGGTCGCAGTCATCAGAAAAAGCATCTTGCAGTAACCTAGTGTCTAGAACAGATGCAAGCTTAGCTGGAAATGCTTGATGAACCCACTGCCTAATGCTCAGTTCTCCGACAAACATAGGATCTGTGGGTCTCTTTCCAGTGAAGACTTCAAGGAGCATGATTCCATAGCTAAACACGTCGATCTTCCGCGATACTCTTCCATGAGATCCATACTCTGCCCAAAAATTCAGGAAAGAAAGTTTAAGCATGAATGATGAACAAGAATAAATAGATAATATAATTTTTCAACAATTTAGCAATAGTGCACAAGTGGAATTACCTGGTGCCATGTACCCAAGTGTTCCAGGCATGCTTGCAGTGATCAAGGAGTTGTCATCACCCAATAGCAACTTTGCGATGCCAAAGTCTGCCACATGAGCCGTCATGTAGTCGTCAAGTAGCACATTGTTGGGCTTCAAGTCACAGTGCAATACCACCTCGTGATGCTCATGGTGTAGATACTCCATTGCCATAGCCACTTCTAGCATGATTTCCAACCTTTTGAAGAACCCCAAGTGACTTCTACCTTCAGAGTGGAGGAGCATATGCAAGGTACCATTGGGCATGTATTCAAGCACCAATGCTCTAAAGTCCACATTGGAGCAAGTGTTCAGTATCCTTATCAGGTTCCGGTGCCGAGCCATGCGAAGCACATGGCACTCAGCATCGAAGCTTTGAATGGCCTGTTGTCGCTGCATGTCTAGTACTTTTATTGCAACCACCAAACCAGTGCTCATTTGGCCCTTGAATACTCGTCCGAAGCTCCCAGATCCCAAAAGATTGTTGTCGCTAAAACTATCAGTGGCACGGACAAGCTCATTGTAGGAGACTAACGGATGGTTCATGACATTGCCCAAATCGAAGGCTGAAACTTGAACCTCTCCCTTGTTCCTCAGTTTCCTTCTGATTTTTAGGTAAATGAAAAGAAGAATAGAGCCAAATGCTATGGTGACAGCAGGGAGTAGAAATTTTAGGACGTGTCTAATATTTAAGTGGGACATGTTGGGACATGGAGAAAAGCCTAGGCGAAGAGCACCACATAGACCAACATTCCCGATCAATGATTGCAAGGTGATGTTTGAGAAAACTCCCCTCTCAGGTATCTTGCCTTCTAATTTGTTGAAGGAGAGATTCAGGGTTGTCAAGTAGGTGAAAGTTTCAAGGAAGATGGGGATTGTACCGGAAAATTTGTTGTAGGAGATGTCTAATAAAGCTAAGCTAGTCAGATATCGAAACGAGTCTGGAATTGTGTTGTCAAATGAGTTGTGTGATAGATTAAGATCAGTGAGCATCTTAAGTTGTCCAAATGATTCTGGGATGCTTCCACGTAAAAAATTGTAAGAGAAGTCAATGGAAACCACTTGTTTTAGCCCACTAACATCCTTTGGTAGAGCACCAGAAAAAGAATTGTTAGAAAGAAATAGTTGGAGAAGTGTATCGAGGTGGAATATGCTGGCTGTTATCGTTGAATTTAACTGGTTACCAGACAACCACATGTATTCTAGCCTACTCAGATTGCCAATGCTTTCAGGTATAGAACCAGATAATTTGTTTCCGTCGAGAAACAACCTTTGTAAGCTCTTGAGCATACCAATTTGTGTTGGGATAGGGCCTGACAAGTTATTTACGGAGATATCAAGCCGCACAAGATTTTGCATGAGAGCGATTGATTCTGGGATTCCCCCAGTGAATAAGTTGTAGGAAAGAAAAATCCAGTTAAGACTGCTTAAGTTTGATAATGTTGGTGGAAGCTCACCTGTTAGCTTGTTGTAACCAATGGTAAACCTAAGTAACTGTGAAGACATGTTCCCCACAATGTCAGGGAGTCCGCCGGTGAAATAATTCTTATGGAGAGAAATGCGCTGAAGTTGTCTACATTGGGAAAGGGAGGACATGAAGTCAAGATTGCCCTCTATATTGTTGAATGACAGATCAAGAACATTTAGTGCGGGGCTATTCCATAGCGTTGCTCGTATTGTGCCAGATAAGAGATTGTGATCCAAGGCCAGTGTATCTATTTTAGACAAGTTTCCGAGAGAAGTTGGAATTGGGCCTGATAGCTGATTGGATGCGAGATGCAGGTAAGAAAGTTCTCGTAACAGGCCGAATTCCATTGGAATGTCTCCTGTCAGGTTGCAGTAAGACAGGTCTAGAATAGCAAGACTGGTAAGATTGCTAAGATCAGGAGGTATGGAGCCTACAAGGTAATTTGCCCCCAATAAAAGAGTGGTAAGATGTGGCAGTTGAGCCAACCATGTTGGCACAACATCAGTAAAAGAATTGTTTGGCAAAGAGAGCACTCGAAGGTATTGGCAAGCTACAAGACCGAATGGAATTCGACCCTCAAAGTAATTACTAGATAGCAAAAAAACCTGCAGCATCGGAAGGTTGAAACTGTGATTGTTAGGAATAGGCCCAATTAGATTGTTACCTGCTAGTGACATGCCTTTCAGCCTAGTCTTGTTGAAGATGGTAGGGGGTACTGTGCCAGAGAGATAATTTTTAGCTAGGCTTAAGTATTCAAGCATGGGCGAGGATCCCATACTGTGTGGTATTAAACCAGATAGGCTGTTGTATTGGAGATTGATGAGCCGCAGGTAAGGCGTGTTGTTGAATATATATGGCGGTATATCGCCACTCAAATCATTAAATTGGAGAGCAAATTCCTGAAGGGTGCTTGGTAGAAGTAGCGGTGGAATCTGCCCCGAGAGGCTGTTGTTATTTAGGTGAAGAATTTCGAGCTTTGTGAGGTTTCCTATGGTTTGTGGGATGGCTCCTGATAGGCGATTTGTACCTAGCATAAGATATCTAAGTCGGTGTAGCTTACCAAGAGCAGTAGGGATACGGCCAGTCAAGCCGGTGTTTGTGAGGTTGAGCAGGGTGAGGAAAGAGAGGTTACCGAGATGTGGGCTGAGCTCTCCACCAAGGGGCACGTCCGGCAGGGACAGAGCCGTGACGCGCGGCTGGCGGCGGCTGCACGAGACGCCAATCCAGCGACAGAAGGAAACATTTGTTGCCCATCTCCTTGCAAGTTCACCGAGAGGATCAGAGAGCTGGCCTCTGAAAGCTAGCAGTGCGGAGAGGTCGACGTCGGTGCCATTGGTCGGATTCGGATTCTGACTCGGGCTCGGAGAAGAAGTGCCACCAGTTGCTTGGACTAACAGCAAGCTGGCCAACAATACCGACGGGAAAGAGTTGCTTGCAGAGGCCATTGGACTAACAGCAAGCTGACCAACAATACCGACGGGAAAGAGTTGTATTGTGCGTATTTATGGGCAGTTAGGTAGCTAGACCATTCTCTTTTTTTCTTTTTTCTTTTTTTGCGAGGAAGGTAGCTAGACCACCATTCTATTGGAAGGTTGTTGCCATTAACAAATTTTCTTTATTCGGCCTGTATTGAACTTATGCTGACTCAGACACTCTCGGTCTCGTGCTTTGCTTTGTAGCAGAGTTCATGGTCATCTATCTCATGTTTGAAACGCCTAACTTGATTAACTAAGTGCTGAGATGCCGGTCGAGCATGGAAACCGATGGGGCGAGGGGTGCCCAGGCGTCAACGCTCTGACGATGCATTTTTGACTCGGAGCGAGAAACTGCACGAAGGGCAGGTAAAAAAAAAAAACTTCATGAAGGGGATTGGCAGGTGCCGTGGGACTTCATCATCGTGTACATGCGTGTAGAGGTTTCAGGTTGTGTGATGTCATCCGTTTGGTTTTATTGGGACGTGGGTGCTGCCGGCCTCGGGATTAATTTGGCCGCGGCCGGCGCAAGCAGGACGGCAACTAGCTAGCGAAAATTCAGCTTCGTGTATGCGCTCGTGCACGAAGATTTTGTCGTGGCCCTGCAAATTCTGGAGTTTGGAATCTGCCTATTTGTGTTAGAACATGTGTACAGTATTGTGTGAGTTGGTTATTAGGCTTAAAACTTTGAGTTGTATGATTAACGGTAGGATGTAGAGTTTGTGTCGAACTCTTGTGACCAGGGCTCCTCATAAAGACGAGAAGAGGGAAGCTCGCAAAGGAGGAGGATGTGGCTCACGCCGGGGCCTTGCAGCACATGGTCTTGCATATTAAGAGGAGCATTCGTAATCATGCTTCAGAGATGTAAGCTCAGTTGAACCTCGTTATTAAACATTGTATATATTTTGCACAGTGTGTCTTGTTAGATCTCATCGGATACCTATTTTTAGGTAACCTTCGGTAAATGGTTAATTAAGATGCCACATAATAATCCTCCAGGATGTCTCACAGCTCACTGTCCGACCCCACGAAGGGTGTCTAAGCTTCGCCCGACCCACAGGTGGGACGTCTGACCAATAGGGAGTGGCGCTCGGTTTGCCTGACCCCGTTAGGGAGAGTTCCACCTCGCCCAACCCCCGAAGCATGGCCCTCAACCAATAAGGCGCGTACTCCCGCTCGCCCAACCCTGCGACAGGCTTATTTGACGCCTCGCCCGACCCCTCGGGCGAACCCTGCGACACTCGGGCACGCTCTGGGGGCCCCACGCTCCAACCGAGGGGGAGTGGTTGCCTTCATTAAAGGCGGGCCGCGTGGGCCGGTACTGCGCAGCCAATGCTTACGACACGATCGATCACGCTATGCCCTCCGCGATCGTGGGCGGTCGCGGTAAACCGAGGAGGCGACGTACCAAGTTGCACGAACGGCGCACGTTCTTATCGTCATCTCCATGGAACAGGAGCGGAACAGGAGCAGAACAGAAGAAGGACATGCTACAGCGACGACACTTTGAATTGACACACCACAGTTTCATCATCCACAGTACCGCAGAGGACAGGGAAGTATGTCATAGGTCACCATTTTCTCTCATTTTCTCCATCTCGCCTCACATGTGAGCCGTCTCGAACCCTTGAAATAAAGAAGGGGAGAACGGACAACAAAAAGGAGGGGACCGAACCTTTACAAACTCATTCCATACACAAGCACACGCTCAAGAACATAGAGACTTGGGATCTTCATCCCTCTCTTGCCTGCTTGTAATCCTCTACTACGAGCAAATCGAATACAACGCCACACAAACTGGACGTAGGGTCTTCATACCCGAATCGGTATAATAATCATTTTTGGGAAGTACTTCCTTTTCTCTATGTGCAACACAGAGAGAACTCATGAATGAATATTGCCTTGCATCCTTGCACTGTCGAATCTACATCATTAAAAAAAATCCAATCATTTCGGCTGTAACCTCTTATGAGGCCAAGGCCGGGTACTCTTTTTCCCATTATCTAAAAAAAAAAATCCAATCATTTATTGTCTTCCATAGAGCCCAGGCCATTAAGATGATTATTTCCATGAAGAAAGAGGAACTGTAAGCCTCCTTTTCAGAATCTTAATCACTCTATACGGATTAGTAGTAACTGGAAGATTAATCCCAAATGACGCCCATGAGGCCCTAGCTAGCGAAATTGCACTTCAGAAAGAGGTGATCCAATGTTTCTTCCGGTGACAAGATCATGCACATGCCACATCCAGCTTATTTTTAGAGCTGTTTTGTACCAAAAAAACCTGAGATGCCGGTCGAGGCAGTCGGATGGGCGGAAGTGCAGCAGGTCAATTTGCGAAATTGTTGTGGCCTGCGCCAATCAATGGGCGCAAGTGCGACCTGATGCCCCCCACCTCCAGCCGTTGAACTCGAGCCGCTCTGGACCGAGCGTGTGGATGCCATGACGGTTGCCGCGAGCCGACGCATTGGACCACAAAATAGCTGTTGATGCAGAGAACCATTCCCACTTGTATGAGCGACTGCCGGGCTTATTCGACGTTCCAAATGTGGTACTTTTTCTCGAGATATGAGCAAAAGGGCCACCCTGCATGGAAGTTTATACTTCTTTATTGGTGTGGGCTCAGCTGGTCAAGGAGCTCCCAAGAGGGAATCTGCTTCTGCTTCTGAAGCTGCTTCGACATGCAGTTGCCTCTGTTATGCGCTGCAGATGAGTCGACTGATGATATTTCTTCATCTGAGTTGCCGAATCATTCGTCAGGGAAAGGTACCCAATGCAAATGTTGAGCTGAACTTCAATATCTAAATTAAAGTTATTGGTAAATCTGGATGTTCATCCAAGCAGGCCTTCTACAAGAAAAGGTAATAGCATTTCTCCTTCTACCATACATATATGTTTGTGACTTTTGTCATTTTTGCTCTTGGCTGTTGCATTACATTTATCCACGTATAATTCCTCATGCATATGTTTCTCAATGAACCCTGTTTGATGCTATCATTTGTAAAAGTTCTTGCTTTTACTTAAACCCACATGCACATGTTTGTCAAAGAACCCTATATGATGCTATTAATGGCTTAAAGTTCTTGCTTTGTGGGCAGCTAGAGTGGTGTCATATCTATTTTTGTATTACTTACAAACTGTTTTGATCTATAGTATCTTTCTGTCTCGTTTGAATTGTGTACGTCAGTTGCATGTCTGGGCTATATTTGTTTTCCCTGTTGATGATTTTGTTTCTGCTGCAATCATTTTTTTTTGGAGAACGTGCGGAGCACGTATTTCATTAAGAAGAGGAGAAAAACTCACAACGTGGCCGAAACCAAATTCCCTAAGGAACTTGGAAAAACTCCGACCACGAAGTAGTGTTAGGTTATATGTACAAGTACAAACCCACTTAGGTGGAAAGGAAGAACAACGCTAAAAAAAAGAAGAAGAATGGGAACACGCTCCCAAACAAAACGACTAGAAAAACTAAGCCCTCCTACGGGCTAGTAAAATCCTAGTTTGGCGAAACCCGCAGCAGCCCAAGATAAGCTTCATCGATGATCTCGTGAGACAAAACGACCGGTTGGAGTGCTTGAATTAGAAGACCCTGTTATTCTGCTTCTTCCAAATCCTCCATGCGACCAAAATTAGTAGGAGATCTTGAAACCATGCCGAGCCCATTGCGACCACGACCACGATCAAGGAAGAACAATCACCCACAACCTGTAATGACCACAACACTGCGACCATGACCACGACCGGAAATCAACAAACATAGGATGGAGAAGGGAGAGGGGAGGCAAACCAAGCACGCCAATTTGGCCAGTGGAGAGGTGCTCAGGGCATCACAACCATGAGAGAGAAGGGAGAGGGAAGGCAAGGAATGGCCGAGGCGATTCCGACAGCAACCATGACCACGCGACAGCGACCACGACCAAGGCGACGACGGCCACGACCAAGCGGCAGCGACCACGAATTCTGCGTCCAGGCGGTGGCGACAACGACCAAGAAATAGGGACCATGATCACGAGTTTTGCGTCCATACGACAACAACGATCAGGCAACGACGACCACGACCAAACGACAACGACCACAATCAAAGCGACCACGAGTTCCTTGTCCAGGTGGCAACGACCATGACCAAGCGACCACAACCAGAGAACGACGACCACGACCTGGCGACCACGACCAGGATACGGCGACCATAGCCCCGACCAAACGACCGTGACCACAGAACAACGATCACAACCACGACCAGAGGACGACGACCATAACCACGACCAAGCGATCACGATCAGGAGACAGCGGCCATAGCGCCGACCAAGCGACCACGACCACAGGACAACGACCACAACCACGACCACGACCAGAGGATGGCGACCACAACCACGACCACAATCCCGACCAAGCAACGGTGACCACGACGACGACCAGGCGACCACGACCACAGGACGGCGACCATAACCCCGACCACAATGACAACGAACCAGGACCCAGCAGCCACGTCCACGACCAGGCGATGACAATCACGACCAGAGGACGGCGACCACAATCACAACCAGAGGAAAGCAACGATAGCCCCGACCAAGCGACCACGACCAGGGGACGCCGACCACAACAAAGCGACCATGACCATAGCCGGGCGACCACGACCACGACCACGAGATTCCTCATCCAGACAGCGACGACCATGACCACAAGATCCGACGATCCACCCCGACGACAACGAGGAAAAGGGGGAGGGGAGGACGGGGACGAGGGGAGGACGGCGACGAGGGAAGCGCGAAGAGGCAGAACCCCGCAGCTGCCCAAAGGTGAGCCTCATAGATGATTTCCTGCGACAATGCGAACGGTTGGAGCGCTTAGAATTCGAAAACCCTGTTATTCCATTTCTTTCACAGTCTCCATAGACCAAGATTAGAAAGACCTTCAACGGAGACCCCTTGATCATGTTCCTTGTAAGTCACGGCTTCGGGTGAGAAGAATCCTCAACGGAGACCCCTTGATCACTCCCACTGCTTGTTACATTGAACAATAATGAGGGAAGTCCACCGCTAACACAAAACTTAGTAGCACAACTAGCCTCAACGGGATAACCCAGCACACCACCATGACCCTTGAGAAAGCCTAGAAAGAAGTTCCCAAGACTTGCTTGATGAAAGCGACTAGTTAGAGCGCTTAGAAGTGGAGCCTTCCAAAGCCTCCATACGACCAAAAGAAGACGAGTCAACGAAGCGATAGAGGTGCTTGTGAACGCACGATCGTGATAGATTAGCGACCAGGGGGGGGCAGCAGCGATCAAGAACAAGAAGCGCCGTTCAAGGAGTCTAGCGAAGAGGTGCTCCTGGCCACAAGAGCAAGAGAGGAGAGAAGGGTGAGAGGAAGCGAGGAAAGGCCGGGGCAATTCCAGCGGCAGGTGACGATCATGACCATGTGTTCCACGCCCATATGACAGCAACCACGACCACGTTTTCTGCAGCCATACGAAAGCAACCACGACCATGTGTTCCACGTCCAGACGGTGGCGACCACGACCACATGTTCCACGTCCAAGGCAATGACGACCATGACCATGTGTTCCTCCAGGCATCGGCGACCACGACCACGTGTTCCGCATCCAGACAGGGGCGGTGACGACCACGACCAAGCGACCAAGACCACAACCAAGCGACCATGCAACCACGACCAAGCGACCACGACACGACCAAGCGACCACGCGACCACGACCAAGCGACCACGACAACGTGTTCCGCGTTCGGTGGTGGTGGTGACCACGACCAAACGACCACGACCACGTGTTCCGTGCCTAGACGGCTGCGACCACGACCAAGACCACCTTTTCTGCATCTAGATCGCGGTGGTGGCGACCCCGGCCAAGCGACCACGACCAAGACCACATCCAATGATCCTCGCGCGGATCAGACCGTCAGTCAAGCCAAACATGCTTATTTGATCGGCGGAGAGGTGCTCGGGGTATCACGACCAAGAGGGGAGAGAAGGGAGAGGGGAGGCGAAGAAGGGCCAAGGCGATTCCGGCCACGGCGACCACGACCAAGCGACAACGACCACGACCAAGCGAGGAAGGGCTAGTGCGATTCCGACAACATCGACCACGACCAAGCGACAACGACCATGACCACAACCACGACCACGACCAATCAACCACGACCAAACGATAACGAATAGGACCACAGTTCTACGTCCTAGCAGCCTGGGCGTCGACGAAGCAACCGACTTTGGGGGCGAGAAGCAGTGGTTCACATCAGAGCCGCGGGCGACGTAGATGCGCCTCTGATGCACTAGCATGCGACCAAGCGACCACGCCCGTGTTAACGATGCGACCAAGCGACCACACCCGTGCTAACCATGCGACCAAGCAACCACGGAGTACCAGTCGGACGACACAATGCGACCATGGCCAATAAAATCCACGGCTCCTCGGCAGCCACTGTCCACCACGTCGGCAAGAGGCATCCGGATGGCCGGGCCCAAGCAGAATCGACCGGAACAGCACACCGACGGTCAGATCTGCGCCTCATGCACCAGCGGCCATTCACGAGCAGGGGGCGCCCGGCCGGACCTGCGCGACGCCGGCTGGACTCAAGAAAACCTTCACGCATCTTCCAAGCTGGTGGTACCTCCACGGCTCTTGGCTACAAGACGAGCGCTTCAGCGAAGACCCATTTGCTTGCCATTAATCTTGCATATCTCCATTATGTTTATCTCCGGTCCATTGGCTTTGATGTCAATGGCGAGATATGGACCGGAAACCAACTGCAAAGGGCTTGGGCACCGCCAAAACATCAATTGCAGCGAATGGAGGCTCAACCTGGACGACCGATGAGGTGGGTGCTTCACATTATGCAGCATCACATGGCGCTGGTATTGCTACTCCAGGAATCCTCAAAGCCTCCTGCACTGAGATGATCTGATACATCAAGAAATCACGGGGTGAAAACTCCTCAACCGACAGCAGCCTAATCTTTTCTGCCATGTCTAAGCGAGAGACCACTTATATGGCAATGTGCAACTGAATCTCTGGCGCTGGCAAGTTGTAAACTGCAAAAGATTTGGAGCTTGTCGCCTCGATGGTGGACGGTGAAGGTGCGACCTTGGAAAGCCTCGAAGAGGCAAGGTTTACAGGCTTGGAGCCCCACAGCGACCTTGGAACCAGCTCGTCGACTGGCTCAAGTGACTCCACCATCGAAGGAGCCCCTGAAGATCCACCATGCGGTGCAGATCCGGGGGCGGGTGAGGGGGTGGCGGTGTTGGAGTGGAGCAACGACAACCAAGGGCGAAGTGGCTTGTCCTGGGAGGCGAGTTCCTCCCCACAGCACTCCCCCACGCCCAGGACAACGCGGCGGCGGCGGTGGCGGCCACCCACGTCGGAGACGGCGCGACGGCATTTCTGGCCAGATCTGGAGGGGCCTGGCACGCCAAGGTGGGGGACGAAGCCCATCGGTGGCGGAGGATGGTGGTGGCGGCCGGCCGCGGCAAGCGTCGGCAGGCCCGGCGGATCTGACGACTTGGCGTGGAGGGCGACCGAGGAATTGCAGCGGCGAGCCATGGGGAAAGGGTGGGGACGGGGAAGGGTGAGGCGTGGAGAGAACGCCGGATGGGAGAGACGGGCGCCGCCCCCGGCGGCGGCGGCGGGGCGAACCCTCGCTGGCGTCGCGCACAGCATAGGCGGACCGTATCCTGAGGATTATGTAACAACAATCTGCATTATTCTATTAACTGATGTGCAAACTGTGCATTACTAAGTTACCAAATCACACACACACACACACACACACACACACACACACAGGGTAGGAAAAAAATTCTGCTGCAATCATTCGCTAATGTACATTTATATGTACATCCAACATGAAAAAGTTACCAAAGGGACTAACCCAGGGGGATGGGCTCTATTGAGAAATCAATGAGGAATACTACGGAAATTCATTTCTGAACGTGTTGGATGTGGTTTGTACGACTCCTTGGTAATGCATAGTGGTGCTTTGCACCTTTTACGTTCTACCTGGAGTAAGTGGGAAAGCATCATTTTGCTCTGCTGTACCAAGGCATCTCTGCTCTGTTGGTATGCTAGCTTGGTAGGTATCCTGTCACAATGGCTCATGAATGCTGGCTAGAACTCGACGTGCAACGCTCCCACCGCGAGAGGTACCCTGCACCTACCTAACCGAGCTACATCTACTTTAGTTCAGGCAATGTAGTTTATTGTTCCCTCTCCATTTTCCTCCTACCATTTATATCTTCTTCCTTGCCCCCCACCCCCCCCCCCCCCCCCCCCCTCTTTTCCTGCTCCGATGTTAAGATATGTACCGTTTGTGCTCACAAGACTATTGTAATCAGTAGAGACCTGTATTGTTCCATGACTGAAATTCACTAGCTGTCTTTTTTAATTGAAGTGACCTTGTTTGTGCTAAATTTCCAGAATTAAAGTGTGACAGTGCGTCATGACCAATGCCTTGTACATTGTCCCTTGTTACATTGTCCAGGCACTGGACCTATTTTATAAAGTTCACTAGCATAATGCTGGGTTGTGATCAATATTGGCACTGAATCACTGATCAAACTGTTGCCTACCCAAAACTTAGCAATTCAAGAACCAGAAAAAAAAACAATTTCAAACAGCAATTTCATTGTTTAATTTGCCGGCACACAAAATATAACAGTTTTTTGGTGCTCAAAATAAAGACTGATGCAACATCGGCAGATCACTAAATTTCAGTTTCTGCGATGACGCTTTGAAAATACATCAAGTTCTTCCAGCAGGTCACTTGGTAAGTAGCGTTCATTCCCCTCATGGTGAGCAAAAAGTAGAGTAGCTCTGATCTCGGCTTAGCAAGATTATTCTGCAAGGTAAAAAAAAAAATTGGTCACGAAACCCAAATCTTCCAAACCATCTAAAATTTAGATCCACTTACTTCCGAACTGTTCAGTAGCTTCTAACTGAGCTCCGAGCCCTCAAATGCGGTTGCATAATGTACTGTGTAAAGTCCAAAGTTTGGCCTGTAATGTTTTTCCAAAACCAATCTCCAAACAGTTCTACAATTTATATAAGCAACTCACAAGATGAGGTAGTAATTACTGTCGGCAGCAGGGACAGAGGTGTGTTGGGTAAATCCTTGTCCGGTTATCCATCTCAATTCCCACCCAGGGAAACTTGTCAATACACTTGAACAAAGCATTAGTCAATTCATCAACGTACTGATCATGCTGGTACTCTATGATCGTGCTGATCGTACTGATCATTTTATCCACCACCTATTATACAAATATTATTAGTTAAAAGAGTGAATTGCACAAAACTACAACTATTTGTGTCAAGGTTTCACAAAACTACAACTTTTGGAACCTATTTCAGAGAACTACAACTATTTTGACCTTGTGTTTCAGAAAACTACAGCTTTTGTGTCCGGCCCCACATGTCAATCTCAGTTTTAGAATACTACCATCTGTGAGACTGACATGTGGGACCGGACACAAAAGTTGTAGTTTTCTGAAACACATGGTCAAAATAGTTGTAGTTCTCTGAAATAGGTTTCAAAAGTTGTAGTTTTGTGAAACTTTGGCACAAATAGTTGTAGTTTTGTGCAATTCACTCTAGTTAAAATTATGCCTATTTACTTGTATTGGTATGCCAAGTTCAAAAGGAGACTAGTATTTAACTTCTAGTTGCAGTGGTACCTTGTGAACTCCAAAATCAGCACCATCTGCGTCGCTTGTTCCTTTCGTATCAAGTTTTAATGTTTTATCAATGTATTCAGTTGTGAAAAGTTCACACCTAGGAATATTCATATGCAAACTTGACTGAAGTCCAAAATCGATCTTGTCCAGGTACTAAACCTGCATACAATTTGAAATTTTTTCATGAGTCTTTGTGTTGTATATACAACCTTAGCAAGAACTCTAGTAACTGCATTAATTCTTATGTGTTTGCTCTTTGTTTGTTTAGAGTTCTTATGCAGTAACAAAATTTTGATGACACTTTTTTATTTGCTCTTTGTTTGTCTGAAGTTCTTTTTGGCTGCCTTTTGCAATCCACTAAGAATGCAACCTACCCAATTCGGCTCTGCAATCTTTTCTGGTACTATGACATTCTTCAACATCCACATAGGGAAATACTGTCTTCTTCTGTCTGAACCAATGAACAAGCTGACAGCACACAATACTACAGATATCTTGAATGCTACTTCCTCATTTTGTTCATTTCCTCCAAGCAAATATGAAACTGCCTTTTTATTTAGTTTACTCATGTACTTTATCCAGTGCTCTTTTCAACGTGCCTCTATTTGCTAGATCACATATTGTAGGGTTCCAGCATGTAAAAATATAGTCAATTCTTCAGTGATTGATATTTTGGTTTCTCTTAGTAGGTCAAGCAGCTTTTACTTTGTAATACCCTACTTTTCAGAGGCAGAAGAAAAAGAAAAGAAAAGAAACAAATAAATAAATAAAGATCAAAAAGGGACAAAAATCGCTCCAAATTTGAACCTTTTCTAAACTCTTACCTTCCATGAATTTTCCAAAATAAAATTTCACTAAATAATTGAACATAGTTTGAATTTGAAATTTTTGAAAATAAAATATGTGCTCAAGTGCTTGTCTTCATTTAAAAGTTCACTAAAACTTGAACTTTTCGAATTTACAACAAATTTGTCCGAGTTTGAGCTAATACACTTGAATTTTCAAAAGTTTGAATTTTTAAATCTGCATAAATATCATCATATGCATCTCTGCCTTTTAAATGATTTAATTTGAGTGTTTGTTTAAAACTTGTGTTTGTTTGAATTCAAAATCCTTCAAATTCAAATTCCAGGAAAAGATCAAATCTTTTCTTTTTCCTTTCGGGCCAAACTTCCCTTTCTTTTCCTCCGGCCCAGCCCGCGCCTCTTTTCCCTCTCCCTCCCGCGCCGGCCTGTTTCGGCCCAGTCCGGCCCAGCAGCAGCCCGTTTCCCCTCCTCTCTCTCACCGACAGCGGGGCCCACGCTGTCGGCCTTCTTCCTCCGCGCGTTGCTCCGCGCCCGGGCCCCGGCCGTCGACCCGCGGTCGCCGCCGCCGCCCCCGCTGCCGTGTCGCCGCGCCGCCTCACTGTGCGGAACCGCCTTACCGCGCCTATAAAACGGAGCCGCGCCCCTCCTTTCTCCATTTCTCTCTCTTTCTCCCATCTCTCCCTCTCTCGTTCCTCCGTCGAGCCCCTCAGCGAGCTCTCCGGCCGCCGCAGAAGCACTCCCACTCCTCCCTTCCCCGCCTTTGAGCTTCCCCGTGTCATGCTCCTCCTCGGCACGTCGTCATCCTGAGCAGCCGAGCCGCAGAACGCCCCGCACGAGAACCCTAGGGTTCCGGCGACCTCGCCATCGACGCCGGCCGCCCTCCTCTCCCCCTTCGACTCAACCGAGGGCACGGTGAGCCCTCCCGTGTACCCCTCCTTCTTCCTCACACCTCTGTTCGCCTCCTCTTCGCCCGCGCACACACTTCCCCATCGCGCCCGCCGCCGTGAGCAACTCCGGCGAGCCACTGCCGCCGCTCCTCTGCGTCCCGACGTCGACATCATGTTGAGGAAGGATCTCCGTCGCGCGTAGATCCCGTAGGACCTCTCTGTGTCGCGTTTCTCGCCCTGCAGCCATCTCCGGCGATGTCTCCGGCGACCGCGCCACCGCGCCACACACCTCCGGCCGCCGCGCCCGATCCCCTTTCATCTGAGCCCTTCGATCTCGATCCAGTGGCCCAGCCCGTCCCGGTCCACCGTGGACCAATGGACCCGAGCCCAGGCAGTCCACAGATACCGTGGACCTGGTCCACGGAGTTTCTAACAAGAAAATAATTCCAAAAATCCCAAAAATCACCGGACCTGTACATTTTGCAGATAAGCCCCTGACCTTCTCAATAATCATGTTTAAGCCCTGCATTTTTTTACAGAAAAGCACCTAAACTTTTCTGTAATTATGTCTTAACCCCTAACTTTTTACACCTAGATCCCTAAACTTTAATAATTACAGATAGGTCCCTAGACTTATTCTGTAATTACACTTAAGCCCTCAAAGACCTTTTTTTTTATAATTACAATTTAGCCCTTCAATCTTCAAACGCCCATATCTTTTTAATCCGAACTCCGTTTTGGGTGATTCTCGCGCCCACGAGTTCGTGAAATCGCGTAGTACCTCGTGGTACTGTTCTTGAAGCCCCACACCAGGTCTACAAAGCATTGATCCCTAAAATATCTCTCACATCTTATATCTTTTCTCAGCGGATCATGCGATGATCACTCATGTCGCAAATATCTGCGCATGTAAACCTAACCCATCCTGTGATGCTATTCCGCCTAATATCTCCCGCACCCTCACTTCACCTCTGAATAACCTATTCATTCTTTTGCTCGCTAGCGTTAAACCTAGCGATCATCCGTACCATTTCACTTCCAACCTAGTACCCTTATCTTATCACAAACAAAATCTCGAACCTAACTTAAACCAACCCTCGCTCAATCAAACCTAACCCATCTTGTGGTACTAATCTACCTAATATCTTCCTTGTCACAAACCCTACTTCATCCTTGTAGTCCGCATTCATTCTTATGCTCGCTATCTATAAACCTAGCAAACCTTAGTGTCATCTCACTTCCAATCAAGTAACCTATATCAGTCATCACCCGATCAAACCTAACCTAGCATCCTCGCCCAACCCCTTTTGATTTATTGCTCTGCTCTTTTAATTGATCTTTTATTGAATCTTATTGGAGTTATCTGGTATTTTAGTTGCCAGCTGCCTTTATTTGAATTTGGCATCTTATCTGCAGTCGTGCATTCATATCGCGCATAGTCACGTACACACGCTGCATATACCATCGCCTGCATTCATGCATGTTCTCTTTATAGAAATAATATAGAAGCTTGCATATTAGATATGCACGCAATCACCATCAATCAAGCATATGTATCTCCTCATCTTCACCCTATGGTGTTCAACCAACAAAGACCATATGCATAACCACACGCCCATGTTCATATAGTAGAGAAAATAGATAACTAATAACTTGTCTAGGTGAATATGGCCCTTACAAGGCCAGGTATATCACCTATGACACATAGCATACCCTGCATTAATTATGCTGCATTATGCATGGTTAAGTCTCTCGTTCTTCGCGAAGTTTCTTTGGATCTTATTTGGCTTTTCTTGATTCTTTATTTCTTTTGTTCTTTTATTTCTTTTGCGGTAGTTTATACGTACTGTTTTATGCGCTAGTTTACGCGAGAGTCGAGGAAGAGCCGGAAGAATTCGAAGAGCTGCTGAGGACTTGAAGCGCGAAGACCAACCCAGAGATACAAGCTCCAAGTACGAAGAGCAACTCAGAGAATCAAGCCTCGAGTCAGAGTTTAAAGATTAGGAAAGCGATTTGCAGGCAAGCCCTAACTCCCATTGATCATGTTGATCCTATGTTTGCAAATAAACCCACATAGAGCTTGATTTCAAATAAAATATGCATGGCATTTAAAGATGATTTAAATGCTTAGAATGACCTAAGTAATTGTTGATTGCCATTCCTTGATGTTGCTTATCCTAAAACCCTTGATAAACCTAGGAATCCACCATCATTAATCTTTAATGATGAGATGGATCAATATGCTGCTTAGGACTCATTCACACTGTGTACAAAATAATCTGATTCACATGCTTTTGTAAAAATGTGTGCGTGTGCTTGGTGTTGAGTGTGTAAAGTGAAAATGGGTGGGAATTAGTAAGTGCAACCCATAGTGGGGGTATGTTTTAGACAGGTGCAAGCGAGGTAGTCCTCAGTGGGGAGGCTATCTCTGGGACGCTACTCCTCGCAGGAGGGTAGCTATTGAAGATGCTTGCATCGGTCGTATAAGGACCGGTTCTTGTGCCGTCTGGCCTAGCAGCAGTGCAACCACGAGGCCCTGTTATGGGCAGGGTTTTGGAACCACACCCTACTAGTGATCGCCCGGTACCACCAGGAGGCAGGGAGTTGCAATCGGAAGCCAGGAGAGGATCTTGACGAGGTTGGCGTCGGATCTGGCAAGTGAAGGTTATTTGGCTATGCTATGCCCATGTGAAGCCCCTGGTCGCTGATTTTCTGAGGTGGTACCGTGGTGACATTAGGCAGGTACGGGACCTTTAGTGTGTCATTTCCGACCCACGCCCGGAGGGAAGGATTGGCACCCCTCGTGGGGAAAGTGTACAACCTCTGCAGAGGATAAGAATCTATCCGGATAGCCGTGTTCCACGGTATTGGACAACGCGAAAGCCATGGCCACACTTGATTAGACTTTGGCGTGAGTACTCCTTGGCGTGTTTTTCGGAATACACCGGTTTGGAGCCGTGTGCTGGTTTCCGGCCAGCATAAAATTTGGGAACTGACGGGAAGGATTTATTCTCCCCCAGGGCCAACCAACCCCATTAATTTAATTACCATACCTGACTTAGTTTGCGAACTGGTTTTGTTTTCAAAACCAACCCTTGCATAAAATTGGCTTTCCGCCGATACACTGAACCATCAGCCTCATCCTTGTTTACACCCCTGCACGTATTTACCCCTTGTGTTAGGGTTTGCTGAGTACATTATGTACTCACGGTTTGCTCTTAACATCTTTTTAGTGAGAGAAGCTTTCGTAAAAGACGACGGCGATTGGTTTTCGTTCTCCACTCAAGTCTGCCTGTAGGCTTGGGCCGTGTTTCCGCTGATTGTCTGCTTCACTATTAGTCGGTCGGACGGACTTGGATAGCTTTGTATCCTTGTCGAACCGCCATTAAAAGTGATATCTCAGGTATTATAATATTTACCTGTACGAAGTATGCTTTCGATTACCATATCTGTATTCTTGTGCGTATCAGCTACTGATCCAGGGACTGATACATGATGCACAACATGCTCCAGAAATTGGGGTATGACATACTTGAAAGTTTGTATTAATTTCAAAGGGGTCATCATGAATAGATCCTCTGAGAGCATGCTTTCATTCTTTTTTGAAGAAACTGAACTATTTTTTTCTTTTGATGAATAGGAACTGTTATGCTTTCCAGGAGAAAAAAAAAAGGAACTGCAGTGAAGATTCCCAATTTTGATACACTGGAAATTTCGATATTGTGAGCACAATGGGGTATTCAACCACCTTTATCTTTACTACCTTTTTATCTAATTTAAAGTTTTTATGCGTCATTTTTATATTTTAGTGCCGTGCGATTTATTTCCTCTCGCAATACTTATGTCAGTTTTTTTTTGGTTTAGTTTACTCACAAATAGTCTACTCATCTAGGTGATCAAGTGATTGTGGAGGCACCCACTGATCTGATCGCTAAGTTTGCCCGTCGGCATCAAAGCCAATTTATTGTCCTAGATGAAATGCAAGTCAATACGATTTTAAGTGAGACTGCACGTACCTGTTTCTGTAATACGATGAATTGCTGTGCTTAAAATGAAATCACAACAGCAAGAATACTTTATCTCTGTGTTAATAAAAACCTGGACTGAAGTTGCGCTTTCTTTGGGGGGGGGGGTGACTGATGACCAATTGTATTTATCGTCAAGTGAAAAAACTTAAAATTGTGTCCACTGTGCTTGCTTTTAGATTCTGCCTGTATTTTGGGAAATGGGAGAGATGATAGGAAAACAATATATTTTTGTTGTTCTGTATTTTTTTTTATTTGAGGGGAGGAACCATTAAAATGTTAAGTTCGTTGATCAGGTCCGGCCCAGCGCCATCGTTTGGTGCTCCGGCAGGATGGGCTGCTGGGACTCCACGTTGCATGGAATCCATCGGCGCAAAGCCCTCGGCATCTGCTTGGACGAGCATCCGTAGAAAAACAAAATTGTTTTTCACTCTCTGTATGGCATCTCTGTCATATGTTACGTTTCACGTACTATTTATATATACTTCGTACTCCCTCCATTCTGAAATTCATGTTTGAATTGTGAGCAATACAGAAACTGTTGTATGCAACCTGATCAATTCAAGAACAGTATGGACCTATAGCTTAAATCACTATTAATTAGTGATTCATTTGTATGATCACATGCCATTTGACCAAAGATCTAGATATTTTAAAATCAACTGAAAAACCGTCAAAGTGATCTCTGGTTGTACAAACAAGTCATATATATACAATACCGTTTTAAATCATCATATACATTTACACACACAAAACAATCATCACATACATAGTGGTACAATGTACCTAAAAAAAAATACATAGTGGTACAATGTAGTCATACGCGAAGCATTTTTCTTACATGTCGCTTCATTGCCACATAATCACCCTATTTTTTTTATCCAAAGATAATGGAGTACTACCTCCATTCCTAAATGTAAGGATTTGTTGACTTTTGAAAACTACATTTGACCGTTCGTCTTATTTAAAAAATTTATACAAATATTATTTATTTTGTTATAATTTGTTTTATCATTAGATATACTTTAACATGACTTATTTATTTTTATATTTTTTTAAAAAAAATTGAATAAGACGAATGGTCAAACGTGATATCTAAAAATCAGCAAATGCTTATATTGTGAAATGGAGGAAGTAGAACGGATTGGGAAAGCCATGAAACTGACCGGCTTGACAAGATGGAGCAGTGGATTTGGGAAATTTTTGAATCAAACACACTCTTGGCAATAAAGTGGAAGCAAATCTCGTCCATAGAATTTGCTCCTATACTACATTCATTCGAGATAAAGTACATACTCTCTCCGTTTGCTTTTTGTTGAACAAAGCAATTAGTTCAAAAATAAACTAGCAAAATGATGTGTTAACGTCAACTTAAAAAAGTCCGGAGGGAGTACAAGCTGTCAAATACAAAAATTGCGTGAAAACGAGACATGCGCGCCACGGCGTGCGCGCAAGCCGCCGAGTCCACCAATGCTATCGTCCGCGCTCCCGCGCGGTTTCCACGCCGTTCTCGTCACCTCCGGCCAACTGCGCCACCTCGACCCGCACCTCCAGGTCCCACCTCTCCTCCTCGTCAACACCCTCATCTCCGCCTTCTCCCGGGCCGCCCTCCCGCGCCTCGCCATCCCGCTGCTCCGCCGCCTCCTAGCCGGCGCACACCCGCTCCGCCCCGACGCCTTCACCTTCCCGCCGCTCGTCCGGGCCGCCCCGAGCCCGGCCTCCGCCGCGCAGCTCCACTCCTGCGCGCTCCGTCTCGGCCTCCTCCACCCCAATGTCTTCGCCTCGGGCTCCCTCGTGCACGCCTACCTCCGGTTCGGCCGCATCGCGGATGCCTACAGGCTGTTCGACGAAATGCCGGAGCGGGACGTGGCCGCGTGGAACGCGATGGTTTCCGGACTGTGCCGCAACGCGCGTGCAACGGAGGCGGTGGCGCTGTTTGGGAGGATGGTTGGGGAGGGGTTTGCTGGGAACGCGGTGACGGTCTCCAGCGTGCTGCCGATGTGCGTGCTGCTGGGGGACCGAGTGCTCGCACTGGTCATGCACGTGTACGCGGTGAAGCACGGGCTGGACGGGGAGCTCTTTGTCTGCAATGCTATGATCGACGTGTACAGCAAACTGGGGATGCTGAAGGAGGCACGGCGAGTGTTCGAAGCGATGGCTTTGAGGGATCTTGTCACTTGGAATTCGATCATTTCTGGGTATGAGCAAGGCGGGCAGGTTGCTGCTGCGGTCGACTTGTTCCATGGTATGAGGGACAGCGGGGTGTCCCCTGATGTGCTGACCCTCGTCAGCCTGGCATCTGCTGTTGCTCAGTGTGGGGATGACTCTGGCGCAAAATCAGTGCACTGCTATGTGATGAGGAGGGGGTGGGATGTGGGTGACATAATTGCGGGAAATGCTATGGTTGATATGTATGCCAAGCTATCAAAAATTGATAGTGCCCAGAGGGTGTTTGATAGCTTGCCTGCTCGAGATGTCGTGTCCTGGAACACGTTGATCACTGGGTATATGCAGAATGGACTCGCCAATGAGGCAATCAATACATACAATCATATGCAGAGGCACGAGGGTCTGAAGCCAATTCAAGGGACATTTGTGAGTGTTCTACCTGCATGCTCTCATCTTGGTGCATTGCAGCAGGGCATGCGAATGCATGCACTGGCTGTTAAGACTGGATTATTCCTTGATGTGTATGTTGGTACTTGTCTTATAGACTTGTATGCAAAATGTGGGAAGCTGGTGGAAGCAATGCTTTTGTTTCAGAATATGGATAGAAGGAGCACAGGTCCTTGGAATGCCATCATAGCTGGCCTTGGGGTTCATGGGCATGGAGAGAAAGCACTCAGTCTCTTCTCACAAATGCAACAGGAAGGAATTAAGCCTGATCATGTCACATTTGTTTCCTTGTTGGCTTCCTGTAGCCATGCTGGGCTAGTTGATCGTGGTCGAAGTTTCTTTGCTATGATGCAAACAATGTATGGCATTTTGCCAATCGCGAAACACTATGCATGCATTGTAGATATGCTTGGCAGAGCGGGCCAGTTGGATGAAGCTTTTGAGTTCATACAAGACATGCCAATCAAGCCTGACTCTGCTGTGTGGGGCGCACTACTTGGTGCCTGCAGGATTTACGGGAATGTTGAAATGGGTAAAATGGCTTCACAAAACCTATTTGAACTTGATCCTGAGAATGTTGGATACTATGTTCTCATGTCGAATATGTATGCAAAGGCTGGGAAATGGGATGGAGTTGATGAAGTAAGGTCTTTGGTGAGGCGCCAGAATTTGCAAAAGACCCCTGGATGGAGTTCAATAGAGGTGAAAAAAGCTGTAAGTGTATTTTATAGTGGCACGCAGACAGAACCCCACCCTCAAAATGAAGACATCCAGAGGGAGCTACAGCATTTGATGGCCAAGATGAGAAGTCTAGGTTACGTCCCTGACTACAGTTTTGTCCTGCAAGATGTGGAGGAGGATGAAAAGGAACAAATCTTGAATAATCATAGTGAGAGATTAGCTATTGCTTACGGCATTATAAGTACTCCTCCAAAAACTCCACTCCATATATTCAAGAATTTGCGGGTCTGTGGGGATTGTCACAATGCCACCAAATATATATCAAAAATAACTGAGAGAGAGATCATAGTCCGAGATTCAAATCGGTTCCACCACTTTAAAGATGGGCACTGCTCTTGTGGAGATTTTTGGTGACAGTAAAACATATTATATGCTTTGCCTCTGTACAACGTGTTCTGCACTGAGTTCACATGGAGCAAAGTATTTAGCTGATCAAAAGATAGAATGTTTTAGTTCTTTAACATGGCAAAACTAGAACTGTGACATTTTCGTGGTCTGGTACGTTTGTCGCGTAAGTTGCTTTATTTGCTTACCAATGGCAAGTTGAATTTCAAAAAGGGTCATAGCTTTTCCTAGAAGGGTTAGGATTTTTGTTGTTCTGGGCGTTAGGTGTCAAACCTGAAAAAATGAATGGTTTCCTTTCATTCAGATGCTGGCATGCAGTTCTTTCTCCCTTCTGTCTTCCCTTTTTTTTTTTTTGGCACCATGTCATGTCATTAAAAGATGCTGTAGGTGATTCGAGAGAATTGAACATCCAACTTCTGTGAAATCGAGATTTACTTTTATATAAGGTATGTTCAGCATAGCTTAACTCAATCAATCTAGGAGTCTACTTGTCAAACTTGGGAAGGCACTCTATAGCCAAGCTTGCAGTTGTTTTGGAATTGAAGCTTCATGTTCTTTCTATTTTTACGAACTGCCTGGCTGAGTCCCACTCTTTTGAGCCAGGTTGATGGACATGCTAATTTCTCAGCCAACATACACCAGACATAAGTATTTTACCTTTTCTTCTTGCAAAACTGCCTAAGTCTCTACAACCAAATTGTTGATATGTTCAAGCACAGCCATTATGGGTCTGTTTGGTTGGGTGCACAAAGGGCTAGACAGGACAGAGTAGTGCAGCATCTTCACTTTTTGGACTGTTTGGTTGCCTGCACAAGAAATTAGCCAGGCCCAGCGAATGCAAAAGTAGCCCCCCCAACCTGGCCTGTTGGAAACGAGAATGAAATGCGTTTCCAGGAAGCCTGGCTCCGCTCGGCTCCCGCGCGCTCCTGCGCGCTCCCGCATGTGCAGGGCCCAAGCCCACCTAGCCACCCAATAAAACCAGCCTCGTCCGCTAGGGTTATCGCTTTGCCCTTCATTCGCGCCGCCGCCGCTGCGCTCTCGCCCTCTTCTCTCCTCTCGCTTACTGATGCCGCCGCCACGCTAGGGTTAGCTCGTTGTCCTCGCCGTCGCCGTCGCTGTCACGTTGTGAGTTGCAGTCCTCTCTGGCAGTCGGTACGCTCTCCAAACCCTCTCGCGGTCCTCTCCCGTTCTCGTGGTCTTCCCCTTCTCATTTCTTTTGTTCTTGTTCTGTGCTCGATAGGGCAGAGTACTTTGTTCCGCTGGAGATGCTTTGGTAGGGATGATTGATTCGCTAGGGTTGCTTCATTTGGTAGGGATGCTTCACATGTTTTCCTTGTTCATGTGGCCGATGCGATTAGTGTGTTAAATATCAAGTCTTTTTCATATTTGGTTGACAAATCTTGTTGATGTTCTTGTGCTTATGTTCGGATGACATTGAAACTGTTAGGTTGCTTAGGTTCGAATGATCAAAATAGAGCCTTTTTCATGTTTCAAAGATAAATCGACAATTAACACTTCTCCTGGTTGTCCTCATCTTTCTCAGTAAATCGACAATTGCCACATTGGCTCTCAAAGCGAGTTTAAACCCAGTTGGACTCTATTTGTCAATTCAGGCTCTCAAGAAAGATGGTGCCTAGGTTGCAGAAGCACGCGGAGAAATCGACAGCAAGTAAGGAGGGGTTGAATGTCAATGATCCCTGTCCTAAGTTCTGTAAGATCATATCTCCTGAAGACATTACTGGAAAATTGGTAGGTCACTTGCTGATTTTACTGGCATACCTGTTTTGTGTTTGTTATTGCCAGAAAAATGTAGTTCATATCGTCCGGTAGTCATTAGAGGTATCATAGATGTTATCCTATATCCCTTTTGAAATTAAATCATGTCGATGTTTGTGGTTTTCTTCACTCGTTATATTTGTTACCCGGTTTTGTTTGGACTGTTAATGATTTATTCACCATTCCTTTCTTTTACAGCTTTCGTTTTGTTTGGATAGTTTGTTGTTACTATGTTATCTAACTTTTAGTGTTGTAATTTAATGTTTTTTTTTGTAAATATGATCCTCTTTTATGATTGGGGAGTTTGGTTCCTTCATTGGATAGTATTTACTATATTCCAAATTCAAGTGAATATGCCATGTCTGAAAGATATATGAGTAACATTTGCATTGACTTTCTGACAAAGCCTTATATTATTATGTTTATCCTTTGATCTTGATGATTTAGCTTTGGACAAGCCTAACTAAAATTGTACCAAACCTCGTGATCTGGATTTTACATGTGCTTTCAGACTGTTAAATATATTATGCAATGTGAAAAGGACAATTAACTGGATACTTGAACTGTCACATGAGATCACATTTATCGTCGCTTGTAGATTTAGGTTGGTTAATGTTTCATCTTATATTTGCTTTTAACTATTTTATTTTTTTCCTTTTTTTTTGGCAGAGAATACCACAAGAATTCAACACATTTCTTGAGAATGAACCTCGAGGAGTTATTTCCCTAAAAGGTCCAAGCAGGAATACATGGAGAGCAGAATTAGTTCAAGACTCAGACGGATTATGCTTTCTGAATGGCTGGAAGGAATTTTCGGTTGATCATCAAATCAAGGCTGATGACTTTTTAATGTTTCGTTATGTTGGGCACTCACAATTCTCAGTTTTGGTGTTGGATGGTGAAACAAGATGTCAGAAGCAATCTGCTTTTCTTGCTTCTCCAGGTAATGCTCAGGTCGTGGAGAGTGATAATGCAGGACTAGGCATTGATGCTGATGATACTATACATCATTACGTAGGGGATAATGAAGGAAGCAATGCAATGGATCCTTTACGGACCTTGTGTATTGATGGATCAGAAACTTCAAAGGATACAGAAAACGATAAGGGTATTATTAATGGAGAACATGCTTTTCAACATGATTTCCAAAAGAATGGTTCTCTACCGAAGATTTCTATATCCTTGCGGATGACTAAGGAAAGATTGTCTAGATATTCATTTCCTACTTCTATGGAATCAGTAAAAACGGGCACTGATTCAGATGGCACTTCGGAACCTTTCGAAGGGAATAACGAGGGAGACAATGCAACAGGGTATTTACAAGGCAATGAAAAGACCATGGACCATGCAAACAATGGTGCAGATGATATCCAACTGGAAGAGGGTATTGATGGAGCAAACGGTTTGCACCAAGAAAAGAGGGAAGAGATGAGGATTGATCTAGCCAATGCCTTAGATACATCAGTTCTCCCACGACAAAAGAAACTAGCTGATATCATAAAAATGTGTTCTCCAGTGAAGAAGTTCTCTAAATCATTGAAAAAGACCAAGGGTATGTGTTCTATAGATCCACTTGACACTTCTCTGAGAGTTGGGATACTCTTCTTTTGAACTGCATAATTTGTCTTGATAATTTGTTGTTTATTGAACTTTCAGCTGTAGCAAAGATTCATGAATCAAAGGTATCGATATCTCAAAGATTGGTGATAATTGAAAAGCATAAGGAGAAAACTCTAAAAGGGACGACTAGGCTTCGCTCTTATCATCCTTTCACTATGGAGGCTTCTAATGTCTATCCGAAATTTTTCATGGTAACTAACTTTTCTGCCGTAATAACAGTGACACTGCAAGTAAACTTCTAATTTCTAACTTACTGATTTGTAATGGGTTTGATAAATGTTTGTGTATGCTAATCATATAGCCTTTTTCAAGAGAAAAAAAATTAATCATATAGCCTGGTTTTCAAAAGTTTGACTGTTGATACATCGAAATTTACCATGGTTGGCTATATCAAAATGTTGTTATTCAGAAATGCTTTCATAAAATTAATGTACCATTAGTACATATATCAAAATAAAGCTTATCCGTCAAAGTTTCATGTGAAGACACAAAAGGTCAGTAATATTAAAGAAGAAGAATAGGCTAAGTCCATTTGTCCAGTGTTTATTCCTCAAAAGGAAAACATTAGTTCAGTGTTACATAATGGCGTCATTCTTATGTATCTATGTGCTTACATTCTGTCTTAACTTGCACTGCTTCCCTAATAGGAAATCCCAAGTGACATTGTGAAGAAGTATCTTCCAAAGGCCAATGCGAAGGTGGCACTCTGGGATCCACAGGGAAGGTCATGGGAGGTTTGCTATATGTACTGCAAGTCCAGTCGCCGTGCCTACTTCTGTCGTGGCTGGGGCCCATTTGTTGTTGGCAATAATATAGAGAAGGATGATATTTGCCTATTCCATTTTTTCCAGAAGAAGAATATAAAAGTGGAAGTGTTCAGGGTGCTGCAAGAGACGACTCAATGACTCCAAATGCTGAAATGAGAGGACATTGTTTGTTTTATGGAAAGTGCTTCCATACTCTGAAACAAAGAGATGTTTGTTCTTTACTATCGAGCAGCTGATGATTACCAGAGAGGACGCTCTCATCATAGTCGAACAAGCAGATAACTCTTATTTCCAAACGAAGTTTAATGTTTCAATGAACTGTTTGCCTGCTGGTTGATGTAGACATGTTGTGTCACTTAAAAGTAATGTTTGGTTTTTGGATTATTACTTTTGTTTAATTCTTTTACTTCATAAATAGCTGTATGTGTATTGATCCATGCCTTTAGATTTCCTTTTTCCATGCCTTCAAGGGCTCGAGCTGATTTCGTTTGTCGTGCTGATATGTGGTACTGACATGGACTCGAGAGATTCGCGTGTTTTGTTAGACGTTGTGCTTTTCAAGTTGCTGATTGAGCTATATACTGTTGTCTGGCTTGCTGTTGCTTTCAAGCCTTTGCCGCTTGCACCTTGCAGTAGTATGTTCTTATTTTTATTTTCGGCAGAAGACCGAAGGGACCGCTGTTGGAGCAACCCATGTACGCTGTCAGCTGAGACCTCAACAAGCAGTGTGGTAAGAGATGTTCGGTTTGCTTGTCGGGTAGAAATGGTGGAGTTCGACGCACAGTGTTGTCGTCGTCCCGACACCGCCATGCTTTCATAGACGGTTTCCTCAAACCGCTGACGAAACCGGCAAGGCAGCGATGTACTGCGGGTTACTGTTCATTATATGATGGTACTGTTCATCCGCAGGTGTCGGAACAGTAGCCGGTTCCGTCGCCGGTTTTTCCCAACCCGGGATGAACAGCCCTGTGGTGCAGAATTCGGTGCTGTATTTTTCGAGAGATTCAGTGCCCCGTGCCAACTTAGTACTAGTAAGTGCGTGTCACCCGCTGATGCCAGGGTTCCGGCTTTGATTGGAGCAAAATGAATAGGTTCAGGTTCAGAACAGCATGTTCCTTAAGTGCTGCGGTCTAAGCTTATTCATTGAGTTTTTCAACCTTGCGGATCGATCTGTTCTCTTTGAAACAATTAGTCTATGCATCGCCAGCCTGTTCGCTGCGCTGCCGCTGCGGCTGCAGCTGCAGAAAAATAACTGCGAACACTGTAGCTGCTGCTGAAAACACTGTAGCTGCTGCAGAAAAATAATTGCAAAATACTGTAGCTGCTGCAGCTGCTGCTGCAAAACCGAACACGCTGGAAACTGTCTCATTTGAACAACCGTTCAACCCTGCCTCACACAGTCACATGATTTTGCAGCACTGGATCGATCCACACAAATCCACTACGTGTATAAATCAGAAAAAAAAAAACGTTGCAACACGAGAAACATGCCAATACAAGACAAGATTGCATCGTTGGCATGCACACGGAAGGCCCACACGAAGAATGGCGCGACGAGACAACCATCGGTGAAGGAAGCCACCAGACATGTGACGTTTTACGAACTCGAGCCAGAAGCAGGTCAGGAGGATGAAAGGCTTGCTGGGTGACGGCGAGACATGAGCGTTCGGAGGTTTACACAATCGAATTTCAAGGGATTTGGTGCCCTTTTTATCCACATTTGCCTGCTGCAACGAGACAGGAGGACAGCCATGTGTGTTAAGAGTATTCCAGGGCAAGATTACGAGGGCCATGTTTATGCCCATCCATCGTTATTTGGGTATATCGTTGCAGCATCCCACGTACGCTGCTCGGTGATATCACAGTAGATGATCCAGGAGATGCTTGTTTTCCTTGGCTGCATTGGCCAGATACATTGGAATGGTCCTCGCCGTAGCGATGATCGCCATTCACGGCACTGTCGTGGTCGTGGAGGCACGTTGTTGTCGCCGTCCCGACGCTGCAAGCGCGATGCTTGAGACGGACTCGGCAGTTGTGGTGCAGACCCCACAGTGCAGTGCTCTCCTTTCGGGCAGATCTGTAACGATGCCTGAAAGAACTCTGCAAGTAGCTTTCCCTGTGCGTGCCATGCTTTGTTTGGGTGCCTGAGCTATTCCTGACAAAGGGAGGAGATCTGCCTCTTTCTTTGGTCAAGGGCCATCGACATGCCGAGTTCAGGGTCCAAATGTCAAGTGAGGCAGTGTCACAAATCTGAAACTACCTCTGAATATTGTCATATATTTCCTCATTTTCACTGAATTGAGGCACACATCTTCCGATCGCGACCAGACATGTTACACTAGAAATGTTCCTGCCTGCTTCCCAGTAGTCTTTATTGATTTATTCAAATTTCTACAAATATACATACACCTGGATACTAGGAGCTCTGTCAGCATCGAGACCATGCAAGCATTTGCTGCTTGTACAACTCAGATGATACAGAGGAAACAACGGCACAGAAACAGAGCACTGCCTCAACTAAAAAACGAAGAGAAAAAAAAAAATCATTCCCCCCCCCCCCCCCCGATTTTCAAGACGGCCTCGGGGGCTTGGATTTGCCACGGGACCCGACCGCCCGCGACACGGCCTCGGCGAGCCTCCCCACCCGCGCCGCCACGTCCGGCGGAAGCGCCGCCGCCGCCCGCCGCGGCTTCCGCGGGCCCAGCAGCGCCCCGAGCATCTCCACCACATCCTCCGCGGCCCACCCGCCCCTCCGCAGCTCCGCGCAGCACCGGTCCACGGTCAACGCCAATGCCGTGAAGCTCACCTGCTCGCCGGCGATGGCGCAGGGACCCAACCCCGTCATCTCCTCCACCTCACCGTCGCGCCACCCGCCGCGCCTCAGCTCGGAGCCCGCTCGATCCAGGCTGGACCGCAGCCATTCCGGCGCCGTGGCGGCGGTGCCGGAGTTCTTGGTGGTGCCCGTGGCCGCGGGGACTTCCAAGAAACGGTCGCCGGCGGCAGCGGCGTCCGTCCAGAACTCGATCCAGCGCGGGGCCTTGCCGGTGACGGAGTCCAGGCTGCGGCGAGCCGTGGACGGCGGCGCGGGCGACGGCACTGGCGGCGGGACGGGCGCGGAGAGCTGGCGCCGCAGCGGCGCGCCGGGGGGCGGCTCGGCGGCGAACGCGCGGAGGAGGAAGTCGACGACGTTGGCGCCGGAGAACGTGACGCCCGCGTCGGAGACGTGGAACACCGGGTTCCCCGCGAGGCATGGCATCGCCGGCACGAAATGCCGGCCGTACAATGGAACGAGGGGCGGCGGCGGAGGCGCCGCGCGTCCCGCCCGTCGGCCGGGTGCAAGAGGCAGCGTCGCGGCGACGGCGGCGGGGACTTCCTGCGCGACGAAGCGGAGGAGGCGGAGCCCCGCCGGGGAGCGGTAGTCCGGGAAGCCGTCGCCCGCGGGCACGCCGACGGCGAGGAGCTCGCGGAGGTCGGGCGGGAGCTGGACGCCGCCGAGCGCCGCCTCCGCGAACGCGACCTCGGTGGCGGAGAGGCCCGGGAGGACGGCCACCCCCGCGGCGGCGAGGTGAGCGAGCACGGCGGACGGGGACGGCGCGGGGCCGGAAGCCGCGGAGGAGGGAGACGGCGTGGCCGGCGTGCGCGGGGTTGAGGGCGCCGAGGCGCGGGTGGAGAGGCGGCGGAGGCCCGCGGCGTGGGAGGGTGGGCGCGGGAGGCCGTGCGGGAGCGACGGCCGGCGGTCGACGTCGACCATGGTTGGGTCGCCGGCGAAGTCGGTGCTGGCAGAGCAGAGCAAGTGTTTGGTTGGATGCGGATCGATGTGGCGGCGTTGGGTGCTATACGGTGTTTTGTGGGTCCCGGCGGGATCGGCAAGCGGGGACGAGGGGCCTGGGCCGTTACATGGGACCCAGTCCCGAGGGCCGATGTGTTCCCTTCGCTAAAATCTATGGCACCCTCTGATCCGTCACATTTCGTTTTCGAAAATGAAAATCCAGACACATTTCGGTCCAACAATACTCCTTTCTCTCGAGTTAAGGACGGAGGGAGGGGGTGTCAAAGCATGCATCAAGCTAGACAGGGCCCTAGATTGGAAAAAGAAAATAATTTACTGTGAGTTAAAGAAGAACCAATTCATGTAGGATCCGTTTCTACCTTAACATTTTCGGTGGTTTCAGAAGCTTAATGTATGTTTTCTACGGTTCACTCCACGGCCAAAAAAACAAAACTTTGAGTAAAATTCAACAATGATTCTTGAATTTGTCTCAATATGTCATATTGATCCCGGACTCTTAAAATAGATATTCCAAACCTTAAACTTGCAAAAAGAAAGTTTCTAAAACATAACTATGTTTACCGATGTTGCTGCTATTTGAGCGTGATTTATATACTCTTTCAACCGTAAATTAGTGCCACTACCACAATTCATATTAGAGAATGTGGTTTGACTTCATCACGGCATAGTCACCGATAAAAGGGTTGCAAGCCATTACCTAGAATGGGGCCACATCAGCGATTAAAAGGATTCGGAAATTTGGACCCTGAATACACACATTGTCAAAGTTTAAAAACCTTAATATGCATTTTGGGAGTTTGTGGACCTACATGACATTTCGGGACCGAGTTTATGTATTTTGTTATGCAACTTAGAACCCTTTGATAATTCCACTTGTTTTCCATACATAATGTTAACACGATCATGAAAAATAAAAAATTAATGTCAGTTATTTTGAAGTCATTCGAATTTTTTGTATGTTTTATTACATCACTTATTTTGCACTTGTATCCATTAGAATTTAAAAATTTTATTTTCAGAGTTTTAGTTTACCAATACATATAACCAAACATCTCTGCTTTTTTTTCTTTTGTGTGTGCGTGGTGAGGGGGGATTTTTTTTTGGGGGGGGGGGGGGGGGGGGGGGGGGGGGGAGGGAGGCATGGGTACTCCTGCTAACGACAAAGCTTCGTTTGATCAAACATCAAAATTATTATATTTTCTGGATCAAATGTCATTATGACCCTGCTTTATTGAAACACAAACGTATTGAGAATACCACTTATAGAACAGTTTCAAAGCCACGTAAGAACAGAATTCATGTCTCTACCTTTGAAAACCAGCTACCAAAAAAATATTATATTAAATGGCTTTGTAGACAATGGATAGGTTAATTTCATACAATGACTATTTCCACGCCAAAACTTTTGCGCTAAGGGAGCTGCATGTGTAGTTAGTATGGTATGTTCATAATAGAATATTGTGAAGTCCATATGTGATAATCAAGCAACTACATTGATAAAATGTGAAGTCCATATGTGCTTATCAATTGACATTAATAGAATGTGAAGTACATATGTGCTTATCAATTGACATTAATAGATAATCAAGCAGCTGACAGTGATAATGTTTGTGTAGCTAGAGATAGAACTAGTATTTTGGGACCTCCACGCCACCTTTGGGCCCAGCCTTAGAACTTAATATCATCATCGGTTTATGGGTACAATTTCGATTTGCCACCATATCAATTGACCGAAATAATGGTTCTCATCATTGGAAATTTCGCAGCTCACTCTCTCTAATCTCGAAACCTCAGCCTCTAAATCCCCAACTCCTAATCTCAATCTCTAGTTTAAATTTAGGTGGCTAAGAGGTTTTAAAGGTTTATAGATATGAGTCTTCCCATACTTGCATAACCTATTTCATTCTCTAAACGTACACTAGTCCTTGCCATCGGTTGACACCAGCTAGTACATTATGTAAACCCGTGCCTTCGTGATGACAATTCCCTCAATCCCCACCATCAGCTAATTTACTCTGATACGATCGACTCTGTTTTTTATCGCAAGTAGACGCGCGCGAAAACACCTGCTGGTCGGCGTCGCGGTTTGCCGGCCGTTGGGAGCCCGGAGCCGGCCGGCAAGGAGGGGCCCCGACCCAAACACCACAGTGGTGGCGGCAGGGGTGTCGTACAGGCAGTTAGCGCGAGAAAACAAAATGCGTCTTTTGATTCACCCGAGCGCGGTGTCTGCTAGCTACCGATGGGCCAAATGCATAATAGCCGCATTGACGTCCGCGATCGCGAATCCGTGGAACTCCGTGCGTGAAAACTTTGTCAGTGCCCCGCTGTTTGCTTCGCCACAGTCTCCCTCGTTCAAGTCCAAGGCTGCCAGGGTCCACACTTTCTGGGAGATAAAGTAGGGACAGGTCGATCACAGGTGTGTGTTTAGCCTCATATCAGGCCCTGACATTTTTCTTTTTCTGAAAGTACGCATTTTTCATCCTTTGCAAGGGGGTATTTTCCTTAAAAGTCACGATGAGCGGTAACGATTGTTAACAAAAGACGATAGAGGTGAGCATTTGTGAATCACTGCTGCTGCTGAAAAAGGTATAATTTGGTACTATAGAGCAACTTTCAATGGTAAATGGTCTCCATCGGGAATCTTGTCAGCCCGTGTAATGCCAATGTCTAGCGTTTCCTAGTTCTCCAAACACCGAAATCGTCAGGTCAGAAGATATTAAAGGAGATCATTAGGAACTCCTGCAATCCATCAAGTCGTACTAGCAAATAAACGGATCATGAGCCTATGATTCTTCTACTTTTTTTTTTTCGAAAGACGATTCTTCTACTTGTTCATGTGGCGCCCGGGACCACTCCTCTTGAGATCAACGTTTCCCAGCTCCCGACGACGGAGACTCGGTTTATTCAACTATACTAGTGTAAGAGGGCGATGGATCATGGGCGGTCCGAATGGGATTAGAAGAAATTGTTAATTATAATTAAGAAAGGGACGGATAATACTTCAGAAAGAACGAAAGCGAATGACGTAGAGACAAAGGCCTCTCAAGTCTCGAGTCCCCAGCTCGTCATGTTGTATTGTCTGCTGACTGTGGTGCGCATGCATGCCGGGCACCTCCGCCATGCATGTCTCCCTCGTGCTTTCTTTCATCTTCTATCTCCTCAAGCGGGAGAATCTGTGTTAACCAAGGATTGCTACCATTACATTAACCATTTTTCAGATGGTGTCGCATTATTTCCTTCGAAAGTTCAACGTTTTGAGGATAATTGCGGGACCACTGCAAATTTTTTAGTTGATTGGTGGAAAATTAATAGTAAATTTTATAAAACTTCAAATTTTGTACCTAGTGGTGAAGCTAGCACTGCGAAGTTCAGAGTGCCACCGAGTGCATACGTACACACTGCACGGGTTTAGGTGGTGCCAATGAGATGAAAAAGAGATACTAATCACTAAAACTTTGAGTTTACCCTGGTGTCGGTGAAATCGGGTCAGCCTTACTAGCTTCGCCCTTGTTTGTACCCAACGATGTACTGATGCCAAAACTTTTATGTATTTTAGTTCGACATGTAGATTGCCGTGCCGATATTTACTCATTTGTTGTTTATAAATAAAATTTTAGCAAAGTACCTTAGATATTCTCAAGCAGCCAACTTAAAAGCGCCCTTGCAAGTCCAAAGTGTACGACGCATGTCTCCTTTTTAGTTTCAAGAGCCATAGTGTCCAAAAAGCACCTTAAGCACGCAAAGAAAAGGTGAGACGGAAAGGTCAGAAAACGTCGTAATGTTTTGTCGTGCCACGCTCATGTGAACTCTTAATGGCAAAGTTGTGCCCAAGAAATAACGGCGATTGGTGACTAGTTACTTTGGTTTTTTATTGATGACCTTAGGACACGAAGTTCATTTTGATCGAGCTAATACTACTTTATAACGTTATTAATAAAATAATCAGAGGAAGTACTATCAAAACAAAACTCGTAAATGTTTGCCTCAAGTTACATTGTAAGCTGTTATGGCTCTAACGACGTACGTTGTCCATCATATCTCAACTGGTGCAGCGACAAATATTTGTGAGTTGAAAGTGTGAATATTTGATTGAAGATGGAGGCGTTGTTCTGGGTGCTTGTCAAACCGCTGCGTAGTGCACATACCATGGATGGCTATTCACCTGCAGTCAGACGGAGGAAGAAGAAGATGCGCGTGGTTGGTTCTTGGATTCCGTTGAAGCTAGGCACGTGCCACCCACGCCACATTATCCCAGTCCGCGCATAGACGGCGGCATGCGTGGTACTCCTACGTCGCTACTGGACAGGGAGTGACCGATGATGAGTGGCATGGCATCTACAGGTGTAGGCACGAAGGTGCCGGCATCCGCGGCAGGAGGCCGTTGGGTCCTCACGTGCGGCACAGGAGACCAGATCAGGAAACAAACACATGTTTTTCATAGAGAAGGAAAACGATTAGGTAGCTCACTCCAAGCCAAGTGCTCTAGAACAAGTTGTACCCCACCTTCTGTCAGTCCCTGTTTTTGGCATTTCGCCAGTGTCCGGTGGACTACAGATAGGCCTTCAGACAACTTGTAAAAATGTTTCAATCGATCCATTTAGACGTTAGAAAACGTAACCCTTGTGACATTCAAATCTTTGTGGGAGTCCCTTACACTACACAGCTACCAACCCAACAGTGTTCAAGCAATCCTCCGCGTGGCTTGAGCCTGTAAACCAAACCCATCTATCCGTACTCATTTAGTAGACTCAAATACGACGCTCATGAGCTGAACAAAAACGAAGCTGAATAATTCATTTGAATTTTTTTCTTCAGAAAATGCAATCCAAACTGCGATGCAGAGTTGGCTTCCTCGTAGCCGAGAGCACCACTGCATGAGATGGAACAAGGCTCGAAACAGCAAGAGACAGCAGCCGAGCACCCAAACATTCAACGACTGCCCTGAAGAGAATACATTTTCTGGTACTTAAAATGGGCTCTGTTCGAACTATGCTCTAATGTTTGCGAAAGGATAAGCTTGGTAAGTTACTTGAAAAGGTATACAACCAAAGATACAAAACAAAAAATAAAAGTTCCCAAGCTTAATAAGAAAAGCATCTAAACTGATCTTTGCGTCAAAACTGCATTGCACTTTATTGATAACAGAAAAAACGCGAAATACACATACGGTATCGTCTCCATGATCAGAAAAAAAAAAATGCAAGGAAGTTTCTCGTGAGTCTAGAAAAAGATTATAACAGGAAGATAAACAAAACTAAAATATGGTAAGGCTACAACAGAAGGCACTTTTCATCTGCAGAGTTGGGATATTTTCAGTGTCTGGACCTGCTTCGGTACCTGCACCACCACCAGTTTATCAGCGGTTAACTAGCGGGGATATTCAATCGCTTTGGTCAGTTAATGTTGCAAACTTACCTTGGAGAACGAGAGGGTGACCGGGAACTGGATCGTGAGCGAGAAATGTATCTTCTTGGGCTTCTGCTCTTACTTCGGCTTCTGCTATATCGTCGTCTCCTGCACCAAGGGTGATATTTAGTACACAGCTGTTGTTCCATGGACTTGGTCAATATCAAGAATTCTCAATGAAACCAGAATTGGTTAACCAAGTGTTTCCAATCTCTAAGATGAAAAATATGACCTTAGACTTAAGAGGGAAAGACTCATGAAGTGACCACTAGCATAGCTAAAGGAAATGGCTTATTAATCAGTTAATGCCACATACTTAACACAATTCTCCAATGAGGACAAACAACATACTGAAATAATGAAGGTTGTTTCAAGTACCTTGGTGGAGAACGGCTAAGGCTTCTACTCCTGCTACGACGCCTATAAAGACCCACTTCTGCAAGCTTTTCCTGCCTTTGCCGTTCCTGTTCCCGTTTCTTTGCAATCTCGGCAGCAGTGTCTTTACGAACTGTGAAGACAAACAAAAGCTTTTAGAGAGACTACTAGCATCGCCCAAGATCAATAATGCAGGTAAAATGTAGTAACAAGGAACAAGGACATACTTTGCTTGTTAAGCTGTTTGCTCATTATTCTTTTAAGTCTTTCTTGTGGAGTTTCTTTCTTTTCAGTCTGGGGAGTTTTACCACTTCCCCCAGAAGCACCCTTGCTTAGTTTGGTTAGTGCTGATGTGCTGTAACAGAAAATAGTACTAGTTAGTGCCAGAGACATCTTAATAGTGATGAAAAATACAGGCCGATATTCTGGTACCAGAGACATGCCAAGACAGTATATATTGTCAACGAAAATAGAGTAAAGGATTCTAGACAAACACAGGATGTGAATTCCAAGCAACTGGATGCGCAGAGAGCTGCTCTCTTCAAAACAATGTAATCACGATGACAAACCTGGCAAGCGGTTTCAAAGTTTTTGCACCTCTTTCCTGTTCCACAGACAAAGAAGATGCAGGGTCACTGTGAAGTGCCTCAAGAATTTGGCTGCCTGATGACCTGCAAGGAGAAGTAATATTATAGGCATAATATTTTCGGCACCAAAGAAAAATAGGTCACAAATTCCACATTTGATAAATTATTCTTCCAGCCCATTCAACACTACACTGACTCATAAATGTGTGCCTATCTACAAACCCACTCATTTTTCACACCATAAGAAATAATAAAATCATCAGTGTGTCTTCAACTATCCTAGTCCTGATACAGTCAGCTTTAGAATACACGGAGCGTGGCCATAATCTCCAACAGAGAAATGATCACCCAATTTATATTTGCAAATGTAAAAAGTCGAGTTTCCCGACCGGATAGGTATGTCAATTCGTATTGGAGATGAAGGAGGAGAGATCCCTGCAACTTTTGGTGTACTTGTGCCATCTGAACCAAACTCAGTAATGTATTCAACTTTTGGAGGCTTTGGCTTGCTCCTGTAACTGCTTTCAGTATGTGTGCCACGGCCATGATGCCTAGAATAGGAAGGTGATCGAGATCTTGATCGTGACCTTGATCTGTCAATATGAAATAATTGCACGTTAAGAAAAACGAAGAAGAATGCAAAAAGAAAAAAGAAAAAGAAAAAAAAGCCCTTCCACCAGGCATGGGACATACCTTCTTCCCCTAGAATATGATTCATATGAAGGGCTTCGCCTTTGTTCCCTGTATCATATAATATGTATATGGTCAGTGTCAGGGAATCTTCAACATTGTTTCAAAAATGATATGTACTTTTTGTTCCTTGTTAGAAGAACAATAGATAATGTTACCTATAAGGATCACGATAAGATACCCTTCCAACAGAACGTGTTGCTTCCCTCTCTCGTTCCCTCTCAATTTGAGAAGCTTTTCTTCTTTCTCTACGGCTCAACTTTTTCTGTATAATTTTATTGTATCAGTTATTGCTATAAACAAGTACAGAAACAATATTTTAATATTAAGGTACTAACAACGGAAGGATCGCCTTTAATAATTTCTTTCTGCCGCTTCTCTTCTTCTTTGGCCTTTTTGTCCATGTAAACAAGCCAGTTGTATCTTTTTACCCCAAATTCTTTGGCTATACTTTCCATCCGTTCATCACTGCTATCATCACTACCGAAATCCTTTTCATCCTCATCATCTTCTTCCTCTTCATCTTCATCATCACTGTTTAGATCTTCAGATTCTTCATTACCATCCCCTTTATAGGAGTACCCAACCTGTGAATATGTACCTTTGCTAGCAGGAGGCTGTGATGATTGAGGTCTGCCAGAAATAAGAATAGTCATGATAGGAGTAGAACGAGAAACACGAAATAACAAGAAGCCTGATTTAAAGAAAGTCGACTGAAGCTTAGTATTGCTCAGCTGCAATGATACCAAATACCAAATGAAACAAATGGTACAAATAAACATGAGATAGGTCCATAGACAGTGACATGGCGTGTGACTCGATCTGATTTACATCTCAAATATTTGATACAAAAGAAAAGAAATCAAAGTAGTATATGTGCACCAATGTGGAAGTTGCAAGTTCACAACAGACTTGTTTCGAAAGTCAAGAATGCCCTACTATGTGCTCACTTACTGGTTCTTCAACCTTTTTGTCTGCTATGGTGAAATGAGCTAGCCTATTTGGTAGGTCTCTTTCCCTCCCTTCCCTACCTCCTTTCCGCCCACTCTTTTTATAATTGAAGCTTATAGGCCTATGCAAAATTACAAGCCCCACAAAAGTATGCTTCGGCATGTAAGATACTTATAACCATGTGACACCTAGACCGGTTTCTTGGCCCTACGTTGAGCTTATTTTGCTCATAGAAGTACTATCAACATGAGCTAATCTTGATAGGGACTACGCAAATCATCTGAATAACACATATTTACAGTAACATACACATTACTGTTGCACAAAAAGTGTCGACCTTATCAACTTTTGTAATAAAACCACACATATCCTAATCCCATTTCCAGGAAATCATGAAATTTGAACAACAAGCAGGTGGTCGAATGATCAATTCAGAACTAAAGTCCACCCCAATAGTTCGTTACGAGCAGCAGTTCAGTTTTTTTGGGTGGAGGTGGTGGTTGGGGGAACACCACAGAAGAGGTGCAAAATATTAAACATGAAGGGTAAAGTATAGTGGTAACCAAAAATTCAGGAAGGGTCAGTCCAGTACCATAGTCTAACTATTCACAAGAACCAATGCGCGAATAGAAGAAACCTCAGCTTATAGGTATAGGGTGGTGAAGGTTTATAACTTCTATCTAACCACTATGAATCTACAAATAAAGGCCTCTTCCATATATTGCTTGTTGGAAGGAACATCATTGAACAAAGCTATTGTTCAGTTATAGCATAATAACCCAACGTGCCAAAGTATTAATTCTCCAAAAACTGATATTTCTCAAGTTCCAGCAATATTAATTGAAAAGGCATTGGATGAGCACATGAAAGCAAACTGGTGACGTCATATTTATTTTTTCCTGACACACAGCAGCTCAACTATGCTAATATAAAATTGTTACACTTATATTGGTAATACTCTGCAAATAATGAATGCAGGTAGTTGATCCTCTGAAGGATGAACATTTCCCAACAAGAGTAACAAAATTTCAAGGACAAAACATTAATCCTATGATTTCAGTGTAGCTACCACAAACAAATAACCTCGTAAAATTTGGGATTGAAGTAATTTAGGGACCCCCAGAATTTCAATTTGCATAATCTTCATTTGTTAAGAACAGAAGAACTCTCATTTCCTTTAACTTTTCCAAGCAAACAAATGTAAGTGGCACGAGCAGAAGACATGAAGGAAATGAAACTAAGACAGCATACATACTTCTCAAAGCTATAAGGAAGAACAGCTTTTGCCTCCAGCTCTTGCACAACATGCTGCAAACCCGCCTCATCGGAGACTGCAGAGAAGAAACTAGGTAAATGTTTAGGTAACTAGCATTAGGAGTCAAGAAATAGGCACTAGCTTCCTTTCTGTATTAGTTTAGGAGTAAAAAGGAGAAGTGCAACAGGAGGACTCCATAAGTAATGTAAAATGTAAGCAACACATCAAATTCCTACATCAACAGCAATAGAACAGAGAAACCAAAAAGGTACCGACATCCTCTACGGCGATGCTTAATCAAATCCCGATAACGTTCAAAATTAACAAATTCCTCTAACTCTTCTTCTTCTTCAGACTTCTCTTGGACTCGAAAAGGCCGAGTGCTAGAGTCCCGTATGAAGTCAAGCAGTGCACGGCCATCAAATCTGTCATCGAGATGAAAGACATTAGTTTCCTTGCTCGTCACAATCCATAACAACTCAGGGAAATTACCTGTCAATCAAAATATCCTGTTTTCCATTCCATGGTATCCTGCAAGAAAATAGTACAGGTAGTGAGTGGTATCAGTCAAACTATCATTCGGCGTCATTAAAATATCCTTCGACCCTTCCTAACATATGCGTCCTTGCATCAATGCTGAAACTTTTGATGAACTAAAGCTGGATTTAAGCATGGATAGACCTAAAATACAAATGGGAGTAAATTTAGTTCTATTCAGCATCATGAAATCACTATCCAAATAGCAACTTAACTAGTTTCTGTCAAAAGAGTTTAGTTGCTTTGGTGGTTAAAAATGTTACTGCGTCAAGTACAATCACAATCAAGCAAAAAGCTTAGAACTGGGAGGGAAATTGCACAACTGAATCAACTCCCATAACCATATCACTTAAACCCCAGCTGATAAATGGATCGCCAACAATCTCCAGCTCCCACTACTGCTAACACTCGGTCAGAAGCATCGACGGAATGACCAATCGACGCAGTTGTGAACACCAGCTACGCCACACTTTCAATTCATCAGGTAACCAGTCGATTCCCAAAAATCCAAGGTTCCGCTCGGCTCAACTACAACCAAACGTCGCGTAAAACGAAGCGAGAGGTCTAAAGAGAGGCGGGCACGCACAATCCCTGCTGGTCCTCGGTGGCCTGGTACACCGCGTCGTCGCGGTGGACGCGACACCGCGTGCCGGAGACCTGGAGGGCCTGCTGCGGGTCGCCGCGGCGGCGGGCGAGGTAGGCGGCCCGGCGCTGCGCCCGGCGGCGCGCGGCGTCCATGATGTCATGGACCTTTCGCTCGGACCGCCGCGCCTCGTGCCACATCGCACCCTTCCTTCTAGAAGCGAGGGGGTTGCTGCGTGTATAGACCTAACCCTAGAGGAAGATCCTGGAAGCTACGACGGGATCGACAAGGAAGGAGATGACAGGAACGGGCACCTCCGCCTCCCGAATTCTCCAACAGTGAAGCTTAAAATGTGAGCCCACGGTTCAGACGCCAGTTTTCGTGTTAAGGTTGGCACGCCATTCTAATTTTTTTTTTATGCTGGTTCATTCGACATCAAAATACTACAGAAGAAGTTTGGTAAAAAAAAAAATACAGAAGAAGTAATAGTACATTTTTATATTTCACAAACTACAATTATTTGTGTCAAGATTTTTCAAAAAACTACAACCAAGCTGACATGTGAGACAAAACACAAAAGTTGTACTTTTTCTAAACCTTTGGTCAAAATAATTGTAATTTTTTAAAAAATATGTTTCAAAAATTATAATTTTATAAAAATCTTGACACAAATAGTTGTATTTTTATGTAATTCACTTTAATTAAAACACCGTTACTTTCTCAACGATCCAAAGGCATACACAATGTAGAGAGGAAAGGACTTCTTTGTTAATCACTCCAATCTTTACATACTCTTGGCTTCTTTAATCTTGGCGTTCGTCCATAAGAGAGTAGTTTATATTCTAGCTCATTCATCTTGTCTGAATCAACAAGATTTCATAATGGAGGGCGTATTCTACATGCTTAGTTTATAAATAGATAGAATATATATCAACCATATTTTAATCATGGAATGACAGAACTCCCGAGCATTCCATTTTTTGAGATCGAGGCTCAGGTTGGTGCGGTGGACATGGTCTAGGAAAGGGCAATCGTGGGGCGCGGATTGCTTGGAGCAAAGGACACAGGATCTTTTTCCACGCGTGTACCTCCCTACCACGACAACGGAAATGCAACCAATGCTTTTAATTTTGAAATATCCCATCTACCACCTTCCTAGCCGATCTCAGTCCTCCAGATTGTTGTGTTGATCCAATATTGTTTTTATTCGGTTGTGAAATGATGGTCTCCTATAGTCTTGCAGAGAAATATCACTATGAGTACCTTTCAACATATCCCATGTCCTAAAAGAAGACAAGAAATAAAAGTGATATAAGACACAAAAACAAAAGCATGCCTAATACCGTCATCTGAAAGTTGCATGCAACAACATTGCAACATTTATGCAATGAAAAAGAGCAACCACTAAAGTGCTCATAAGAGGAACCATAAGTTGGATTGTGGCAATGACAATGATAGCTACTCCGTTGATATTTGAGACTAATACTTGTGATTTGAAATTTAACAAAGCAAAACTTATTCATACTTTCACGCTGACAAATTGTAATAAGGAGTTCATTGCACCAACTTAAATTGTTAGGGTAAGTACATATAACCAAAAATGAAATTCATGGAATTATTTTGGGTCTAAAAAATGAAAATTTTCCTTGTTATTTCACATGTTTGTAATTTTTAACAGTGCAAAAAAATTCTTTGTCCTTGCAATGAAAGTTCATTGTTCTATGGTATATCTTGTATTATTTTGATAGTGAAAATTCATTACTCTAGCAGAAATTCGTTGTTCCATGATATGTTTTGTTTGCTCGAGCAGTGAAAATTATTGTTCATCGTTGTACATTGTACCGACGATGAAAATGTGTGGTTCCATGACATGTTTTTTTCCTTGTATTGTTTCGACAATGAAAAATTATTTTTACACTAATGAAGTCACTTATTTCTTATACATCTTTGTATTATTCCAGCGATGAAAAATTCATTACTCTGCAGTACATAGTTCTTCTGAAACTCTTATAAAGCATGAAAAGCCACCAAATTATGAATCCACACAACTTGGACCTGAACAGTTGGCGGAGGCGTGCACAACTGCGGGAGGGGGGCGAAGCGTTCCAAGCCATACATACGAGCAGCAAGTGCCGGCAAACGCCGGACAGGAGTGGCGCCCGGGTGCTGTCTGGCAGGGCGGCCCGCTGATATTATCTGCCACGCGTCGCCCGCGGCAACGCGCGCCCACGTGGAAAAGCGGCCGTGCCACGCAGGATAAAAAGAGCAAAGGCCCCTCCCTCCCCACCGCTTCCTTCTCCGTTCCGTCCCCCTCTCCTCCCCTTCTCACCTCTCCTCCGTCGCCCGGCGAGCGATCGCCGCAAATCCCCTCGTCCTCCGCCGCTGGCCCCCTGGGGTGATGGGGGAGAGGCTGCCGTCTGATTCGCTGCGCTTTGGGGTAATCCTCTGCTCCTCCTCTATTCGTTATTGCCTTTGCCTCACTGGGTTCGGTCTGTGCTTGTGGTCTGTGGACTTGTGGTTGATCTGTGGAGGAGACGGGTTGGCTCGGCGTGGAGGCGGGGTATAGCTAGCTAGCTAGCTGCAAAGATTCAGCTTTGTTCTCGTGGTAGAGGATCTTTGGGAGTGGCTAGTGCGAGCCAGAGCTCTTCCAAATGGAGAAATGGAAGAAGCAGAGCTTGGGTCCGGGTGGGATGGGACGAGGGTCGTTCTGGCCACTTATTCCCATTAGTACTCTCCATCAGCGAGAGGATTATTAGAGAACGTCATGGAATAGTGAAGACTTTTTCTTGTCCGTCTGGATGTATAGGTTTATTGCTTGCCTGCAGCCGAGCGTTCCCTGTCCAGAATCACTTGTTCGTTTCCGTTGATGCTGCACGGTTTAGTACGCATAACTGATTGATATCGCTACAGAAATCCTCCTTGCGTTGCATCAGTGCGTTTCGGAGATTTGCTGAACTTTGGTGGCCAACTCGATGAAGAAGGCTAGCCTGCTGGTGAAAACCAAGGGGCTGCACAAGTCCATGAAAAGCCCAATGTGCGATAAATTGCTATGGGTGATGTCAGCACAATAGTCTATTGAGAAGGCATTATTTTCTTGATGTGAATAAGCTTAACCTATGTTTGCCACTTGAATGTCGACGCGGAAGACATTTACGGATAAGAACAAAGAAAGGTTATGTGAAATTGAATAGTGCGGATAAAGGATATAGTTACAAATGGAATGCGAGAACTAAAACAGATGGCATATGTAGAGCATTAAGATTGTTTTACCAAAGACTATTTATTTTAACTCTGAGTTTGGTCAGAGAGTGAAAGAGGTCTTTTACCTGGATGTTGGTTTGATGTACATGCTTTTATCATTTTCCAATTGTTTAGTACTTGAAAATGATTACACATGTTTTGTGCTTGATCATAGTTTTTAAGGCACCTAGGCGTCCTGAGGCGTTGGAGGTGCGCCCATGCGCCTAGGCTACGCCTAGGCGCTAAGGCGACACGATAAGGCCAAGGCGTCCCTAGGCGTTAGAGGTGCACCCAGAGGCCTAGGCTACGCCTTAAAAACTGTGTGTTTGATTGACTTGATCGCTACCTAGTGGCTGCTTAATTATGTGCTTAGATATGGATTTTTGTAATTCATCTTGCTTAGTACTATTCTTTGTACCGAAAGTTGAAAACCGCTGTTAATAGTTGGTTGAGTAGTGCTTTTTGATTTCCCTAGTAGGATCTTTCTTTGGGTCTACGGCCCGTGTAAAACACCCTGTACAATGTACAAACTCCTTTTTAGTTAAAATTTATATATATAAAAAGGTAGCGGACTCCCCTGCCGTTCAGGTCAAAAAAAAGAAAAAGGTGCCCAACCATTTTAGAAGTTTATTGGGAAACAAGATGGCAGTATTGACATGTTGCGTAACAGCTCAATTTGATTAGCTTGAGGGTGCATTAGTGAGCTATATGCGCAATAGGCAGTTGATACGTACAAGTATTGGTTGTTGCGCATGTAGCTCACTACTTGTACACCCCACTGTTGTTGAATCTCCCCACTTTGTCAAAAAATATAATTTAAGGCAGGTTATCGTGTGCACTTAGTAAAGCCAGACTCGTTCCAAAAACTGTTGTTGAATCACCCCACTTTGTCAAAAAATATAATTTTGTAAGTGACTATTTTAATCGAATCAAAGAAATGATGCAGTAGTGAAAATAAGAAATGCCAAGTGATGTTTAATGCTAGAAAGACAGTCACAATTTATTTGAATCTGATGTTGATCAGCCTTCTTTAGACTTAACCTTCTTTATTGAGTAGACTTGAGTTTCTTGTGATAAATTTTGTGTTGCTCGGATCATGAAACATAAGCTTGTACCTTACATTGTTCATCTTAAATAATCTATACTCCACTTTTGTTCTGTCAGAACACAATGGAGGTGGGATCATCAACTGGATGGACAGATGAAAAGCACATGCGCTATATTACCTCATTGGAGGAATCATTTGTTAATCAACTGTACAATGGAGATGTCAGTTCGATGGGGTTACTCTGTCAGTATCCAGATGCATGGCACAAAACTTCTTATAGCGGAAATGGTCGCAACACAAAAGTCGATCAGGTATGGAATATACAGAGTCCCCAATCCTCAACAAAGAACACACACATTCAGTGTCTGAAGTTCTCTTGTTTCATAATGTAACATCAGGGCTATTGGGGGATGCCTGAGACTGATCGAGGTGGATCCAGGTCATCACAGGCTGAGTATCCTGGATCACCTTCTTGTTCCGGGTATCAGGAGAATGGCATAGCCTCTTTTATGAATGATGATACATCAACTAACTGTCCACAACAAGAGGGGACCATGAACCATACAAGATCAAAGAACACAGGAAGGTTTGCTGCCTCGTACTTACGATGGCATGGGCGTTCTCTTCCTAGGAGAACAGGTAGGTTGCTTCTCTTGGTTACTTCCATGATCCTTACTTTGTAACTATGCTCATTTGAATTTTGCCCCAATTTATCGAATGCTTACAGAACTTCAAGACTTTTTAGACTTTCCCTTGAATATCTTTATGTGAGAGGTTAAATCAGAATTCTTTTTTAATAATAGTTAGTAGCATATTTCTTGCTTGTATAGTTCCACGAACCAAGTCTATCTTGCGTTGCTCCTTCAGTCTCAACAATATATATCTATAAAGAAAGATGACATTGTCCTTCATCAGAGTCATCGGGTCAGAACTTCATTGATGGGGAGACTGAAGGTAGCGGAGAATACAACAGAGGGTGTAGAGAAAGGCGACAGAAACAGAAAGCAGGGTCTGCATCATCCTCGCGGGAAGGTCAGTGACCAAAGCAATGGTCCATGTAAGCAGTATGTAAGGTCTTAGAGTGACTTGGCTGACTAGTTGCACGTTTGTAAGAACAAGTATCAGTGCAGTTCTTGCGTAGTGCCTATTCATCTCTAGATATAAGTATAGTTACATTTGTTTGAAAAAAATGGGCGTAGATTGCTAACTGCTGCGTGCAAGATCACCCAGGTAGTATAAAAAGACAGATGATTTACTGTCTCCTGCGAGGCAGGCAGGTTTCAGTGATTGAACTGTTATTGTATTCCATTATATGTAATATATGTTCTTTCAAATGTTGATGACTCTGCCAGAGTTGAAGTTGCATGACTTCCTATTCTTTCATCTCACACTTCCTTTTTTTTTTGGGACTGGAACTGCTAATTTCATTAACCTGAAAGGGTCGCATAATCGCTGGCAACCAAGTTCATAATACAATCTGGAATACTATCCACAATGGGATAACTGCATAACCCTACTGAACCAGTTTTTACGGACATTTATCACGTGATGACAATGAAAAAAAAATCGCTCATTTTTACTAGAGCAAGAAAATTTTGAATTTAAGTAACAATGAGATTTTTGTTACCATATGAGATCCTGCTCTCGCTGCATCGACGAAAATGGCAACGTTGTAACTAATCATGAACAATGCTGTGTGAAAAAAAAAATTCACACGATGTTCATTCTCTCAAGATCCTATAAGAGGCGGCAGCGTAATTAGCCCAAATCATTGCGGAGCAAGAAAACAAATTCATAGGAGCCTGCGATGAACCACAGTAGACGACATCACAATTAGGATAGAGACGCATTGTTTCAATAAAATAGCATAGAATTAACTGGATTATGAACACATTGCAGTATTCCACCATACATCCCATTATGGGCACCTCAAAGGCCGTCTAGACCAGTCCAAAAATAGTAGTCACAATAATTGTTCTTATAGCACACCATTGATATCCAAGGCGGCACAGTCAATCAGCTGCAAAAATTTATCCAGGCATGATGCCGTATTGCTTCAACTGTTTTAACTCTGCAACCGCACTCCCTTTTCTTATCTCTATGCAAGAAATGAAACTGAAAACATACAACCAGCACAGCCTATAATCACCAATTAAACAAGGATGGGATAGCAGATACGGAGCGAAAATATGTTTCGCATGTATCTAATGCAAAGGTAGCTTGAGCAGCTCCCACCTGAAACATGCCTTGTGAAAAGCATCTCTGCCCTAGCCTGATGGGGCACGGTGAAAATCATCTCTCCTCTAGCCTGATGGGACACAGTGAAAAGTATCTCTCCTCTAGCCTGATGGGGTACGTCCGCTCGTTGCTGATGATTTCGCAACGTAGATCTGCTTCATCCTACCAGTGCCTGAGTTTTTGTCAGGACCCGAATTCTGATTCCTCCCCTGGTATCCTTGTCGTCGTTGCCACTCGTTGCCAGAACCAGTCTTTTGAGCCGCACGGGCTCGTCGATCCTGATTATTAACTGGGTGTACCTGCTGATCTGATGACGATGAGGACTGGTTGGTCTTAGAGTTGGAGGTCAGGTTGGTGACCTGGCCTCCGTTGGTATTGCTAGCACCTGTACCAATCCCAGGGTTGGCATTTGATGGAATCGTCTTAACCACAACTTTGGCACTGTTTGAGACTTCATTGC
>CM017443.1:26986862-27014952 GCA_007726485.1 Eragrostis curvula
TTGCAAATAAACCCACATAGAGCTTGATTTCAAATAAAATATGCATGGCATTTAAAGATGATTTAAATGCTTAGAATGACCTAAGTAATTGTTGATTGCCATTCCTTGATGTTGCTTATCCTAAAACCCTTGATAAACCTAGGAATCCACCATCATTAATCTTTAATGATGAGATGGATCAATATGCTGCTTAGGACTCATTCACACTGTGTACAAAATAATCTGATTCACATGCTTTTGTAAAAATGTGTGCGTGTGCTTGGTGTTGAGTGTGTAAAGTGAAAATGAGTGGGAATTAGTAAGTGCAACCCATAGTGGGGGTATGTTTTAGACGGGTGCAAGCGAGGTAGTCCTCAGTGGGGAGGCTATCTCTGGGACGCTACTCCTCGCAGGAGGGTAGCTATTGAAGATGCTTGCATCGGTCGTATAAGGACCGGTTCTTGTGCCGTCTGGCCTAGCAGCAGTGCAACCACGAGGCCCTGTTATGGGCAGGGTTTTGGAACCACACCCTACTAGTGATCGCCCGGTACCACCAGGAGGCAGGGAGTTGCAATCGGAAGCCAGGAGAGGATCTTGACGAGGTTGGCGTCGGATCTGGCAAGTGAAGGTTATTTGGCTATGCTATGCCCATGTGAAGCCCCTGGTCGCTGATTTTCCGAGGTGGTACCGTGGTGACATTAGGCAGGTACGGGACCTTTAGTGTGTCATTTCCGACCCACGCCCGGAGGGAAGGATTGGCACCCCTCGTGGGGAAAGTGTACACCTCTGCAGAGGATAAGAATCTATCCGGATAGCCGTGTTCCACGGTATTGGACAACGCGAAAGCCATGGCCACACTTGATTAGACTTTGGCGTGAGTACTCCTTGGCGTGTTTTTCGGAATACACCGGTTTGGAGCCGTGTGCTGGTTTCCGGCCAGCATAAAATTTGGGAACTGGCGGGAAGGATTTATTCTCCCCCAGGGCCAACCAACCCCATTAATTTAATTACCATACCTGACTTAGTTTGCGAACTGGTTTTGTTTTCAAAACCAACCCTTGCATAAAATTGGCTTTCCGCCGATACACTGAACCATCAGCCTCATCCTTGTTTACACCCCTGCACGTATTTACCCCTTGTGTTAGGGTTTGCTGAGTACATTATGTACTCACGGTTTGCTCTTAACATCTTTTTAGTGAGAGAAGCTTTCGTAAGAGACGACGGCGATTGGTTTTCGTTCTCCACTCAAGTCTGCCTGTAGGCTTGGGCCGTGTTTCCGCTGATTGTCTGCTTCACTATTAGTCGGTCGGACGGACTTGGATAGCTTTGTATCCTTGTCGAACCGCCATTAAAAGTGATATCTCAGGTATTATAATATTTACATGTACGAAGTATGCTTTCGATTACCATATCTGTATTCTTGTGCGTATCAGCTACTGATCCAGGGACTGATACATGATGCACAACATGCTCCAGAAATTGGGGTATGACAGAGTGGTATCAGAGCAATACTTGACTGTAGGACGAAAACCTAGGATTAGACGCGCTCGAAAAAGACTATTTTCAAAACTATTTGCAAAATATTCCATATACCTTCCCCAATTCTATTTAAAAACCCCTCTGCTCTCTCTGACGTCAAGAGAAAAGAAGCCTCACCCAGAAGTACCTGCATGCAGAAGTCCCCAACTCAATGGGCGACCACGACTATGTGACCGTAGAAGTGGATGGCGTGTCGTACCAGGTGTACCGCGCACCAGACATGGTACCCGAATCAAAAGACAGGGTCGGAATTGCTAAAAATACCAAGTACCAGAAAAAGTGTTACAACTGTCGTGACCCCGGACATCAGTTTTCCGACTGCCCCACGTTTGGATTAGGCAAAGATGAAGAAGATGCAATTAACGTGGAAAGAGACCTGCACTTCCTCTCAGCACCACTTGGAGATACCCGTGCATCGGTTCAGGAGCGTGAGAGACAAGAAGTATGGAATAATATGGATAACACGCACCTGCCGCTAACTCCCGTCCTCGGAAGTAATCTTGAAAGATTGAACAGTCTGGAAGAGTCAATGAAGAGGCTTAGTGAAGGAATCATCCGTCCCACACAGGACAAGCAGCCTCAGAACCCCAGCAAGAGCTGCAAGCAGAAGAAAAAGAAGGACAAGCAAGCATCAAATCAAGTCACGCGTGAAGAAGTCACGAAGCCGAGGCATTGCTGTCACTGTAAAGATCCAGAGCACATGATAGCCAGTTGCCCTCTCTACAAGCAGGGACCAATTCCTTCCCAACAGACCCATGAGCACGACCACCCAAACAGCACCAGTGTGCCATCTCAGAAGGCCCGGAAGAAGCCCCGGACTAACCGGAAGTGTCACGTATGCCGAGAGCATGGGCACTCTGCAGCAGATTACCCCGAAGCATGGTGGGTAAAATAGAGTACCGCTCATCAGCATGCAAGGATGTTATCTTCATACAGGAGCTGTAGTAACCATGCCCAATAATGGTTGTACTTGTAAAGCTCCTAGAATGGATTGGACTAGAACTATAAGATGTTCCATAAATAAAGAGCACCCCTGATGCCTTGCTTTGAACAATGGATTCAAGCCACAGTTAGTGCTCAAGAAAGGTTGAGTTGAAAAGTGGAAGCTTAACAAACCCAATAATCAAGCAACACGTATCCCAAATGATGTCAAGACAGCAACGCAATGAAGTCTTTTTACCACAGAAATGTGGGCAACAGTTTTCCTTTTAACCGACCAAGTTATGTGACCCCTCGATTCTTTTTGGTCAAGGACTATTGGTCGAGTGCTGATGCCAGCAGGAAAAATCGATAGTCTACCTATCCATAAGCTTTAAGCCTCACTCTTAGTGCGCTAATATCATAAAACCACAACAAACAAATCGCGTTGCTTGAGTGATTCGATGGTTTCCGTTGTTCTTGCTCGGTGTTTCTATGTTTGAGTGCTCAAACCAAACATCATAACAACAAGAATCAAAAGAAAAGAACAACCTAATGACAAATCGTTCCCAAACCTATACCTAAACCCTGCCAAGGCAACGCATCACATCAAGAAAGTGTCAGCTTAGAGTCAAGCTAATCAGAAGCTTAATCCAACCACAGCAAAGGTTGCAGGTCAGTGGGAAAGTTTACATGAGGCAGTGCAAAGAAAAGTCAAAATGCCAGTCAACTGTCAACCCACAACATGTTAAAGAAAGCTTAATCGAGAAAGTGAAGCAAACGACAGCGAGATGATGACAAAAAGGTTTCAGCCATCACCACCATTGATTCGACTTGAAATTCAATGGTCCCACACCAACCAAGCAGCAAGAGCTAGCAGCCCATAACCATGGAACCTCCATAGTGAGAGAACCCTGTCACGAACAAAGCTCACATCACTTGCCCATGACAGCGCTGACAAAGATCTGTTGGACATTAATGGATACCTCAGAAACGACCCCAAGCGAGACTCGAGAAAGATCGCTGATAGCTTGGATAAAAGTGGAACATGATCCAAGAGAATCAAAAGCTGCCAATATGGCAAGCAACATAGGAGCCAGACCCCTGGAAAGAGTACTAGTAATACACAAGTACTCGGAAGTCTTCCCAATAAATCACCAGTAAGCTACTAGACGAAGACCAAGGAGTTCCTCAACAGGCTAATTCCAGAACAAGTTCTCAATGGACAAAAGCCAGTATCGGAGTAGCGCAGCGGAAGCGTAGTAGGCCCATAACCCACAACCCAGGATCAATGACTGGTACGGTCAGTTAAAGGAAATTCAAGTCGGTCCCCAAGATTGACTTAAGGATCCAAGCACCACAAACAGAAGGTCTGAAAATGAGACGCATCCATGACAGTCTTCTATCACTCAGTGAGGACCTCAGATAATGTATATATGGTATTAGAAGCGAAATACCATAAACCTGCAATGTCAGATGTTGGCAGAACCAAACAGAATGAGAGCAACAACCTCAAGGACAGTATTGCATCCTCTTCAGGCTTTTTATGCATATGTCCATGATGACCATACAGTCAGAATCAATCCTCTCTTCTGCTCTCCTTTTGCGACAGACCTCAAGAGTGATTGCATTCATACCTATTATCCACGGTCCGTTGCTGCAAAAGCTGAAGCATTGGAGCTTTTTAGCGTGAGAAATCAACTAACTAGTTCCCCAGTGGAAAGGTGAACCTGGAACTAGGTAACGACAGTTTGCTAGTTCTGAAGCATATGTCTTCCAGAACCATGTTAAGGGAAGAGTCTGCTAACCAGCTGGCAATGTTTGTGCCATGTTCCCTTCCATACCCTGCTGCAGTCAAATCAGTTCCTTCTGGACAATTTCTCAAATAGTCCAAGGTGCATTACCAGCTAATTTAACCTGTCAAGAGGACAAACATCTAGTTAGGGACAGTGCTGTTCTAAAGCTGAATCTTGACAGAGAGCCTGTTCCAGACTCATTCTCGAATCTGGTGTCCTGTAAGACGGGATGTCAGGACTGTGATCCCACCATGATAAACAGAGAAAGTGTCAGCACACCAGATCAGAAACAGTGGTTCAGATCATATGAGAGACTTGTGAAGACAGTCAATGTAGCATTCCGCCTCAAATCAATGAGGGGTTAGCTAACCAGGATCTTTAATCGGGAAATACTTGGCGAAGCAAGTATGTATAGACCACACACATAAGCATACATAAAATAATTTTACATTAAGTTCAGTTATTACATTGGTTCCATAATTAACATAGGATTTCCATTTCGAAGTCGATTTATTTTACATAAAAGGAGTTCGAAATTCGATTACAAACACCAGCGGAAGCGAAACACACGACGACACATATATACAATGAAATCATGTCCGGCCCGTAGACATGATCTCACTCACCTTGCTCCTGTCGGGGAGAAGAGGGAACCCACTCAATGGACCACTCCTTGGGCGGTTCTCCCTCCCACACTACTTTCCCACAGCAACCGCAGAAGTTGCAATCAGGAATACCTGCAGTAAAGTTTTAAACATCGAAACCCTGAGCAACTAATACTCAGCAAGTCTTACCCGTCAAATTGGCCATCTAAGACCGACTTCTATTATGCAGGGGGTTGACCAAGGGTTGAAATTTAATTGCAAAAACGGCGCTAGTAATTGATCCTTATTTTCATATTTTAGCCAAAATTAAGAGGGTTCTTGCATAAATGTAAATATTAGCAACCTAACTAAGCAATACATGGTTGCAATACAATTAATTGAAATACAACATCATATAAACATCATCATGTGCACTTTTTACTACGATGTGACGCAGTGAACAAGTGGTACTCAATAACCGCGAGGGACGGCGATTCGAATCGATTTACACCTGCAGGCGAAACCCGAGATACACGACGTACGCTACTCGAAGGAGTCACGCACGGCAACCGTTTACAAGATACCATAAAGTCGAGCCGCTTAACACCTCTCCCGAGTACACGTCTCCCCACGCGATAGCCATGCCTGGTCTAACCGTGGTTCACCCGGGCACCCTCCCTTCAAACACTGTCCCAAATTCCACCGTACCATCTTCATCACCAAAAGAGAGGTGGGTTCACGTCCAACAATATAGCATCGAGCTACTAAGTTTACTAGTTCCCATTCTCCTAGCATGCATCCGGTACTGTTCAAACTTGCTCAGCGGGGCCACAACGACCGGTCCTCAATCAACACAAACGGGGCTATGGCGAGCAAGGCGAGCCTTGTCACCTCAACCTACACATGAAACTTCCCCGTTCGGTCTCAAATTCATTATCATCATCATGTGAGGACATAAAGTAAACCCGGTCCCAAAACACCGAGCGGTCTCCATACCACTCAATGTTCTACCGATGAAACATCCCTATTAAGCAATGCGGAAATCTATTGCGTGGCTGTCTAAACACTAAACCCGCCCATAGGAGTATGTAGGATAATTGCATCTACGGTTCCATACAACTCCTAAACTTAAATGCACAATTCACGACACGAAAAACATGTGAGAGAACGTAAAACTTTGAAAACATAGGAGTGCACCGGGGCTTGCCTTGGGGCTGGTGGTTAGCACACGCAAGCGCGTTCAAGTCAGCACCGGTCTCCTCGGTCACGATCTCCACGTCCTCGAGTCCGGCGTCGGTTCCTAAATGCATGCAACAAAATACACAAGATCAAAGATAGTTCATGGAACTTCCTTGACAAATATGACATGGAGATGCAATGATGCAAATGCAACATGCTGGCATGTCCAAACATTTGATTTTCGCATTTTGGTCCCAAGTGATTTGTACAATTACTTTGGATTTAGGAATTTCCGTACGCGTAAAAGAGATCTTCTTCTAAAATCTTTAAAAAAAAAAGGTTCTGGAAGATCAAAAATTACATTAGTATTTTTATTTAGCAACTTCATCCTGGGTACAGTGACATATCCAAAATTTGGTGCAAAAAGATGCAGGAACAAAATTATATAAAAGATTTTGTTAGCAACTGGAAACTGGAATTACTCCTAAAACCAGATGAATTTCAAGATGCCACTTGGTGAGATGTTCAGTTAAGCTACTAGGAGTGTGCATGCCAAAATTTAGAATTTTTGCACTTACAGATCTTTTTATAGAATTTATTTCCTGATTCTCTTCTTTGAATTTTATAAAAATAACTGAAAAGAATTCAGATGTTCATGTTGCACCACTGGATAGCTCTCACTTCAAGGATTCCAGAACACTTGAGTTTGCATTTTTACGATTTTTCTACGAATTTCTATCGAATTTACAAGTTTGGCCAAAATCTGGAATAATTCAAATAAAAAGAAAGGGGGAACTGTGCACATGCCGTCGCCGCGCACGACGCCGGCGATGGCAAGGTGGCTGTTCCGGCGAAACGACGGCGAATCCAGGTGCACACCAAGCAGGTCTCGAACCAGGGTAACTAGAAGACTCGGGATCACCTACGTGGGCACGTGCGCGCGGCCGGGAAGGTGGTCGGCGACGAGCGGTGGCGGCGGCGAGCGGCGGCGCTACGCGTTCCGGCGAGAAGAGACAGCGAGGGGGCGAGTTAGGGGGCGCACGAGCTTCACGGGATGACGGAGGTGCTCACCGTAGCACGTATGCACGTGGAGGAAGGCCGGAGATGGGACTTCGTCGGAGGGGAGCGGAGGTCCGGTGAACGGCGGCGGGGAAGATGATGGTTTCCGGCGATGTTGCTGTTGAACATCGGTCAAGCTCACGTCAGCGAGTGCGTGAGAGTATAAGGAAGCTATGCACGCGAGGAATCGATGATTGGCTCACCGGAGAAGACGAATTGCTCGTCGACGATGAGTTAGGTCGTCGCGGCGGCCATGGCGATTCTCGTCGATTCTTCGCGCTACGCTCCGGGAAGGGCTTCCGCGATTGAGGCGACAGCTAGAGAAGACTCTTGCGCGCTCTTTCGCTGTTGGCAACGTGACCCGCGGGTGACTGACACGGCGGCGAGACGGCGAGCTCGAGCGACGACGATGGCGGCTCGGTGTTTGAGCGAGACAGACGACGGATTGACGACGACTTGGCCGAGGAACGAGGGGAGATGGATGAGGACGAGGTTAGGCCGCCCGTACAGGAAGGACGGCGAGCACAGCGGCCGGAATGGGCGGTGAGAGAAGGAGGCGTCGCCGGCGGCGACACTTGGCGGCTACAGTGACCTTTTTCCATTTTTCGAATTTCTGGAATTTTCCTCGATTTGAACTGATTTGATTTAAATTCGATCTTCCCGAGCTCCAAAAATCATGAAAAACTGAGGTCTGAAAGATTTCAGCGAGAGGAACAACTTTTCCAATTGGCACTTTTGCTGAAACGGCTTGGATTTCAAACTAAAATTCATTCAAAGTTAAAGTTTGAAAAAGGTTCATGCATTTAATTGCCCCTTTAGATTTTTGCAGAAAAATCTCCAAAAATCCCCAAAATTCTCTTTTAGCCCCTGGATGCTGAGGAATTTTTCATTTGGGCCCACTTGTATAGAAAATTTTAAAGTTGTACTTCAAATGCTTGTTTGAAAGAATTTCTCCAATTTGAAGTGATTTTGAATTCCTTTTCATTTAACTTTGATTTCTCTTGATCATTTTCACTAATTGAGGTTAGTAACTTGATCAGGGACTTAATTAGAGTGGGATGTTACAGCCCTCCCCCCTTAAGAAAATCTCGTCCCGAGATTTGCAAAAGTGCGGAAAAGAGGGGGTAAAAGTTTGTTTGCTTTACCTCGATTGCGAAGCTAGAAAATTCGGAAACTTGGAGTTGAGAAAATCCTCTTGTTCCCATGTAGCCTCTTCTTCCGAGTGATTGCTCCATTGCACTTTGTAGAAAGTAATGGTTTTGTTGCGAGTCACTCGATCCTTTTGATCGATAATTTTGACGGGATACTCGGAATAAGTGAGATCATCTTGCAAGCCTTCCACATCATCGAGTACCACATCAATAGGAGGCTTCAAACATTTCTTGAGTTGAGATACATGGAATATATTGTGAACGCCGGATAACTTTTCTGGCAATTCCAAACGGTATGCAACGGGTCCACATTTTTCAATAATCTTGAATGGGCCGATATAGCGGGGAGCAAGCTTCCCTTTGACTCCGAAGCGCTGAACACCCTTGGTTGGCGACACACGAAGATATACGTGATCATCCTGTCGAAATTCCAAAGGGCGGCGCCTCTTATCGGCGTAACTAGCTTGACGGGACTTTGCGGCCTTTAAGTTTGCTTGAATACGGCGGACTTTTTCTTCGGCCTCTGCTATCAAATCAGGCCCAAAATTCACCCTTTCTCCAGGTTCTGACCAGTTCAAGGGAGTACGACACGATCGGCCATAAAGAGCTTCAAATGGAGACATTTTGATGCTCTCTTGATAGCTGTTGTTATATGCAAACTCCGCCAATGGTAAATGATCATCCCAATTGCCACCTTCAGATAACACACATGCTCGCAACATATCCTCGAGTATCTGATTTACTCGCTCAGTTTGTCCGTCGGTTTGAGGGTGATAAGCTGAGCTTCGAATTAACTTGGTCTTCAGTGATGCATGTAACTGCTCCCAAAAGCGAGCAACAAACTGAGGTCCTCTGTCGGATATGATGGTCTTCGGCACTCCATGCCAACACAGTATACGCGAGATATATAACTGGGCATATACCTTGGCAGAGTATCTAGTGTTGACCGGAATGAAATGGGCCGACTTTGTCAATCGGTCCACTACAACCCATATAGAATCATGCTTTCGAGCAGTGAGGGGTAACCCGACAATGAAATCCATACTAATATCCTCCCACTTCCATGACGGAATACTCAATGGTTGCAGCTGACCGGCTTTTCTTAAATGATCCGCCTTGATTCTCTGGCAAGTGTCACACTCAGCCACATATCGTGCCACTTCTCGCTTCATGCGCGTCCACCAAAATTTGGTCTTCAGATCTTGATACATTTTGTTGCTACCGGGGTGAATAGAGTATTTGGACAAGTGAGCTTCATCCAAAATTTTCTTTCGCAGCTCCATATCTTTGGGCACGACAAGTCGGTCATTGAACCATAACACTCCATCCTCATCTTGTCGGAAACACTTGACATCACCAGATTCTAGTCTTCGCCGGATATGTTCCATCCCTTTATCTCTCTTTTGTGCAGCGATAATCTCCTCCCGCAGGGTGGGGATGAGAGCGAGATTATACAAAGCACCATGAGGGATAATCCTGAGGCTGGGTTCACTAGGGTCGCAACATACGGCATGATCCAATTTGCGAACCTCCAGATTATTGCAATGTGATTTCCGACTCAAAGCATCGGCAACCACATTGGCTTTTCCGGGGTGGTAATGGATTTCCAACTCGTAGTCTTTGATCAATTCAAGCCACCTTCTTTGCCTCATGTTCAGCTCTTGTTGTGTGAAAATATACTTCAAACTTTTGTGATCGGTGTACAAGTGAACCAAATTTCCCAGCAGATAATGTCTCCATATCTTCAGAGCAAGAACAACTGCGGCTAATTCCAAATCATGAGTAGGATAATTTTGCTCATGTCTTCTTAGTTGTCGTGACGCATACGCAATGACACGACCGTCTTGCATTAGAACACAGCCCAAACCTGTGCCCGAGGCGTCACAATAAACATCAAATGGTTTAGTGACATCGGGTTGAGCTAGCACCGGGGCGGTGGTCAAATGTTTCTTGAGAGTTTGAAAAGCTTCTTCGCATTTGCCATTCCACTGAAATTTGATTGCCTTTTTCAGCAGCTCCGTCATAGGCTTTGCAATTTTGGAGAAATTGGGGATGAATCTCCGATAATATCCTGCAAGCCCGAGAAAACTACGGATATCCTTGATACATGCAGGAGCCTTCCAATTCAGCACTTCTTGCACTTTACTTGGATCCACTGAAATACCTTCATCGGAAACAATGTGGCCCAAGAAAGGTACTTCTCTCAACCAGAACTCACACTTGCTGAATTTTGCATACAGCTTGTGATCACGGAGCCTCTGGAGTACAATCCGGAGATGCTCAGCATGCTCTTCTTCTGACTTGGAGTAGATTAGGATGTCGTCAATGAATACCACCACAAACTTATCCAATTCCGGCATAAACACCGAGTTCATCAAGTACATGAAATAGGCCGGAGCATTTGTTAGTCCAAAAGACATAACGAGATACTCGTATAGACCGTACCTCGTAGAAAAAGCTGTCTTTGGAATATCCTCAGCCCGAATTTTAATCTGATGATAGCCGGAGCGAAGGTCAATTTTTGAGAAGACCTTTGCACCCACCAATTGATCAAATAAGATATCGATCCGCGGAAGAGGATACTTGTTCTTGATAGTGACGGCGTTCAGCGGTCGGTAATCCACACATAACCGCAGTGACTCATCCTTCTTCTTCACGAAAAGTGCCGAACAACCCCAGGGAGAAGAACTTGGGCGAATAAAACCCTTGTCCAAAAGGTCATGAAGTTGCTTCTTTAACTCTGCTAACTCATTTGGTGCCATCTTGTACGGTTGTCGGGATATTGGGGCGGTTCCCGGCTGCAAGTCAATTCTAAATTCCACATCCCGGTCGGGTGGTAAACCCGGTAAGTCCTCTGGAAACACATCGGGATATTCACAAACCACTGGAATTTCTTCAAGACATTTACCGGTGGTGTTGTGAACTAGGGGGCCTCTAGTTGGTAAAACAGGCAACCTAAGTACGGCGGATCCATTGATGGGGGAGTCCAAATGGATTTCCCGCGAATCAATGTGCAGTACGGCTTTGTGATACTTCATCCACTTCATACCCATTATCACATCTAAGCCTTGTCCATCCAAAATGATGAGGTTTGTCGGATATGCCACACCCTCTAAAATAATAGGCAAGGCAAAAATCCCTTGCGTGGCGAATATCTTTCCACCAGGCGAAGTAATTAAATACGGTGCTTTTAGGGTGGTAGGGGTGATATGCAACCTTTTCACACATGCTCTGCTTATGAAATTATGCGTTGCACCCGAATCAAATAGCACAAGGACGGGGTGGCTGTGAGCGGAAAACGTACCCGCAAGCACTGGTTCTCCGTCCTGAATGTCCTCGGCCGTAGTATGGTTGACACGGCCACTCTTGGGATTGTTCACAGATGCTTGAGAGCTCTGCCTGCTGCTGTTGTTACTGCTGCTGCCCTGTGACTTCTTCGGGAAGCGGCAATCCTTTGAAAAGTGACCGGTGCGGCCACAATTAAAGCAAGTGTATGGATTTGCTGCCACCACTTGGGAACTCTGCTGCGACGGGCGAGAAGTAAAAGAGCGCTGCTGGCTGGAGCCCTGAGAAACACTCCTCTGCTGATTGGAGTGAGCACGGTGTCCACCACCATGTGGCATGGCGGCTCTGTACTGCTGTCCAGTGGGGGATGTGATGGCCAAACGGTACCGAGGAGGAGCGGAACCGGATGAATTCCCACCGACACGCTTTCTTTTCTTTTCCTCCTGATGGGCATGTGTAGCATCCTCCTGCACGATCGCGGCACTCACTAACTCATTGTAGGTGCAGTTAGAGAGAAGTGCCAGGCGATCACGCAGCTTAGTGTTCAGCCCTCTGCGGAAACAATCCCTCTTTTTTGCGTCAGTGTCCACATGATAAGAGGCATATTGTGACAGATGGTTGAACCTCCTGGAATATTCATGCACATTACTGTTGCCCTGCTTCAGATCCAGGAATTCACGAAGCTTCCTATCCATGAGACCTTGGGGAATATGGTGCTCACGGAAAGCTGTGCGAAACTCTGCCCAAGAAACTTGATAGCCAGCTGGAAGGGTTTCCAAATAGTTCGCCCACCATGCGCCCGCGGACCCACGAAGTTGCTGGGCCGCGAACAGAGTCTTCTGGTACTCGGTGCAGCGAATGAGCCCAAACTTGGACTCGATGGTGCGAAGCCAGTGATCGGCCTCCAGCGGTTCACTTCCTTCGGTGAACACCGGGGGATGAGTAGCCAGAAAGTCTGCAAAAGTTGTTTCCGGAGGTGGTCCATTTCGGCCCACTTGGCGAGCGTTGTTCTCCAGTAGCAGACGGAGAAGATTATTCTGAGTTGAGAGCAAGTGTTCCATGCTGCCCGGTAGTGGTGGAGGCGGTGGTGCTCCATCACGTTGAGCAGAGGTATCGCCCTCCTCCGTAGGAACCTGTCCGCTACGAGGGTCTGCCATCTGCCATAACACATTGCACCATTAGATAAAAGGTATAATGGTCAAATATATGCTGTAATTAAAATTACCAAGCATACATGGCAGTAAATTCAGATTTGAAACACTCGTAAACAGACAACGATAGATAATAATTTCAGCACAAGTACTGTCTTCCATTAGCAACATACACTTCATAACATGATCACTGGATGTTCCCCACTATATCACATCGCAAAAGGGCGGTGTGCAGCTACCATACACCGCGCGGGACATCCAAAAGCTAACACTAAAGTCTCGCATCGTACGAACCGTCACCATTAGCTTACAACTTCGCTTGCAACGACTTTCCAAAATAGCAAGCGGCGGGACTCGTAAAGTTCGGTCGACCGTCAAGTTACTCCTAGCCTAATTTATACACACTAGCTAGCTACTTTGGGGCCTACTACGAAGTCTACTCCTCGCGAGGCATGTTGCTGCCCGCGTCAGAAAGCACGTCGTCATCCACCGGGGTCGACGGTGGCTCGTAGTCGATACCCGATGCGCCCTGCACCACGTGCTGGTCATCCATGGCAAGCGGCTGGGGGTTGTGGTGCGCCACTTGAATCTGAATCAGCTCAACAAAAGCATCGTGAGCTGCATCAGCCTCGGCCTGCACGTGCTGAATCTGATCCTGGGCTTGAGCAAGGTTTGCCTGAGCCACATGCAGCTGAACCTGTAGGTGATTAACTTCTGCATTGTGCTCCTGAGCAATCTGAGCCTTCTCATCAGCGAGGTCCTTCACTAACCCATGGAAGTCATCCACATCCTCCTTCAACAGCTCGTTCTCCCGCTGCAACGCCATGCATCGCTGCTCGGACTCCATGAGCTGAGCCTCCAGTTCGGCGATGCGTGCAGCCATAGCGGCGTTTTCCGCCAGGACATCGTTGAACGCCATCTGCGGGGTCAAGTTTGATAAAGTCAAACCATAATGCCCAGCAGTAAAACATGTTAAGGAATTAACATATAGCATATTCAACGATTAACAATTGTGGAATTCAAACCATGGACTTCAAAACTTGTAGCACATAAGTAACCAAATCTGTCGAAAACTGGCAGTGCTTACTTAAACGACATCTGACATCATTCTGGGCAGAAACAGAAAATTGTGTAGTTACGAAAGTTGTAGACAACTTCAAGAGCTTTCCAACAAGTACTCATTCACCTCAAACCGATCAGTATAGAGAAAGTTATGCCATTTCAAAGTTCGACCTTTGTCTGCTGAAAATTCTGCTCTGGGACAGACTGAACTCGACTCAAAAACTACCAGATTTCGTCAGGTTCCAGGACGAATCACAGAAAAAGTTACATACCAAACTTGTAGAGAATTCTGAGATCTTTCCATAGAGTGCTCAAACACGACAATCGGATTTGAAACGAAGGAGTTACGGCGTTTTGAAGTTGACTGAAATTTTCGACCGGCGGCAGATTTGGACTTCTTCGTTTGAACGATTTCAAATTCGTTTGAATGGATTGTTTCATTACAATTTCTGATATTTACGAACGCAACCAGGTTTCCTTGCATCTTATTTTCATGAACATGTCAAATGCAAATGCAATGCAACCATTTTTATTAACCTAGTTTATTCGTTCCTCACCAAAAGAAAAGGGCGCCGTTATAGCGGCATTCGCGACTCGGTGACGAAATCGTCTCTCAACCGTGTTAGACTAGCAAAAGGTGTGACCTCTAACGTGGTTAGAATACCTGCAAAAGATCCACAAACAACGAAACGGCCATTAAGTCAAATGACTCATGCCTCAACAAAACAACCAAAACGGTCATGCGATCAACGATCCATGCCTCACCATCAAAACAACAAAACGGCCATGCGGTCAACGACCCATGCCTCCACAAATCTTACCTTTTCATCTCGCCGACATTTCAGAAAAGAAAAGAAAACAATCAACCTATTCAAGCAAGACTCGCTAATTGTCACCTTTAACCACTAACATCCTTATATAGGGCCGACTATACCGTACCTCACCGTAAGCGTGGTTTTCGAAAATAATGCTCATTAGTGCGGTACAACCCGACTTTGCTCTGATGCCAGCTGTAGCATCCCGCCTCAAATCAATGAGGGGTTAGCTAACCAGGATCTTAATCGGGAAATACTTGGCGAAGCAAGTATGTATAGACCACACACATAAGCATAATTAAAATAATTTTACATTAAGTTCAGTTATTACATTGGTTCCATAATTAACATAGGATTTCCATTTCGAAGTCGATTTATTTTACATAAAAGGAGTTCGAAATTCGATTACAAACACCAGCGGAAGCGAAACACACGACGACACATATATACAATGAAATCATGTCCGGTCCGTAGACATGATCTCACTCACCTTGCTCCTGTCGGGGAGAAGAGGGAACCCACTCAATGGACCACTCCTTGGGCGGTTCTCCCTCCCACACTACTTTCCCACAGCAACCGCAGAAGTTGCAATCAGGAATACCTGCAGTAAAGTTTTAAACATCGAAACCCTGAGCAACTAATACTCAGCAAGTCTTACCCGTCAAATTGGCCATCTAAGACCGACTTCTATTATGCAGGGGGTTGACCAAGGGTTGAAATTTAATTGCAAAAACGGCGCTAATAATTGATCCTTATTTTCATGTTTTAGCCAAAATTAAGAGGGTTCTTGCATAAATGTAAATATTAGCAACCTAACTAAGCAATACATGGTTGCAATACAATTAATTGAAATACAACATCATATAAACATCATCATGTGCACTTTTTACTACGATGTGACGCAGTGAACAAGTGGTACTCAATAACCGCGAGGGACGGCGATTCGAATCGATTTACACCTGCAGGCGAAACCCGAGATACACGACGTACGCTACTCGAAGGAGTCACGCACGGCAACCGTTTACAAGATACCATAAAGTCGAGCCGCTTAACACCTCTCCCGAGTACACGTCTCCCCACGCGATAGCCATGCCTGGTCTAACCGTGGTTCACCCGGGCACCCTCCCTTCAAACACTGTCCCAAATTCCACCGTACCATCTTCATCACCAAAAGAGAGGTGGGTTCACGTCCAACAATATAGCATCGAGCTACTAAGTTTACTAGTTCCCATTCTCCTAGCATGCATCCGGTACTGTTCAAACTTGCTCAGCGGGGCCACAACGACCGGTCCTCAATCAACACAAACGGGGCTATGGCGAGCAAGGCGAGCCTTGTCACCTCAACCTACACATGAAACTTCCCCGTTCGGTCTCAAATTCATTATCATCATCATGTGAGGACATAAAGTAAACCCGGTCCCAAAACACCGAGCGGTCTCCATACCACTCAATGTTCTACCGATGAAACATCCCTATTAAGCATAGCGGAAATCTATTGCGTGGCTGTCTACACACTAAACCCGCCCATAGGAGTATGTAAGATAATTGCATCTACGGTTCCATACAACTCCTAAACTTAAATGCACAATTCACGACACGAAATACATGTGAGAGAACGTAAAACTTTGAAAACATAGGAGTGCACCGGGGCTTGCCTTGGGGCTGGTGGTTAGCACACGCAAGCGCGTTTAAGTCAGCACCGGTCTCCTCGGTCACGATCTCCACGTCCTCGAGTCCGGCGTCGGTTCCTAAATGTATGCAACAAAATACACAAGATCAAAGATAGTTCATGGAACTTCCTTGACAAATATGACATGGAGATGCAATGATGCAAATGCAACATGCTGGCAGGTCCAATCATTTGGTTTTAGCATTTTGGTCCCAAGTGATTTGTACAATTACTTTGGATTTAGGAATTTCCGTACGCGTAAAAAGGATCCCTCTTCTAAATTCTTTAAAAAGGGTTCTGGAAGATCAAAAATTACATTAGTATTTTTATTTGGCAACTTCATCCTGGGTACAGTGACATATCCAAAATTTGGTGCAAAAAGATGCAGGAATAAAATTATCTAAAAGATTTTGTTAGCAACTGGAAACTGAAATTACTCCTAAAAGAAGATGAATTTCAAGATGCCACTTGGTGAGATGTTCAGTTAAGCTACTAGGAGTGTGCATGCCAAAATTTAGAATTTTTGCACTTACAGATATTTTTATAGAATTTATTTCCTGATTCTCTTCTTTGAATTTTATAAAATTAACTGAGAAGAATTCAGATGTTCATGTTGCACCACTGGATAGCTCTCACTTCAAGGATTCCAGAACACTTGAGTTTGCATTTTTACGATTTTTCTACGAATTTCTATCGAATTTACAAGTTTGGCCAAAATCTGGAATAAATCAAATAAAAAGAAAGGGGGAACTGTGCACATGCCGTCGCCGCGCACGACGCCGGCGATGGCAAGGTGGCTGTTCCGGCGAAACGACGGCGAATCCAGGTGCACACCAAGCAGGTCTCGAACCAGGGCAACTAGACGACTCGGGATCACCTACGTGGGCACGTGCGCGCGGCCGGGAAGGTGGTCGGCGACGAGCGGTGGCGGCGGCGAGCGGCGGCGCTACGCGTTCCGGCGAGAAGAGACAGCGAGGGGGCGAGTTAGGGGGCGCACGAGCTTCACGGGATGACGGAGGTGCTCACCGTAGCACGTATGCACGTGGAGGGAGGCCGGAGATGGGACTTCGTCGGAGGGGAGCGGAGGTCCGGTGAACGGCGGCGGGGAAGAAGGTGATTTCCGACGATTCCACTGCACGAAGCTCGACAAGGTCAACGAGGTGTGGTGCGTGGATGAGTGAGGAAGACTCGGGCGCAAGGAATCGAGGAGATGCTCACCGAGATGCTCGAATTTCGCGACGAGCTCGACGATGGTCACCCGGCGGCCATGATCGGAATTCGCGTCGGTTCTCGTTGCAGAGCGCGGGAACTTGAAGTTTGTGTTGTGTCTGAGGTTGAGGGGGTCCTAGCGCACACTTTCGCTGTTGGGCTTGGGGCGCGAAGTGCGGCGGAGCGGCGGCGGGGCGGTGAGCTCGACGGCGACGACGATGGCGGCGGCTGAGCGAGGAAGAAAGAGCGAGTGCGACGACGACTTGACCGCGGGGAAGGAGGGGATAAGGCCAGGGGTTTGTGGACTTGGTCCTCGACGCCGTACCGCGCTGACGGCGGCCACAGTTCGCCGGAATGGGCAGAGAGAGGAGGAGGCGTCGCCGGCGGCGACACTTGGCGGCTACAGTGACTTTTTTCCATTTTTCGAATTTCTGGAATTTTCCTCGATTTGAACTGATTTGATTTAAATTCGATCTTCCCGAGCTCCAAAAATCATGAAAAACTGAGGTCTGAAAGATTTCAGTGAGAGGAACAACTTTTCCAATTGGCACTTTTGCTGAAACGGCTTGGATTTCAAACTAAAATTCATTCAAAGTTAAAGTTTGAAAAAGGTTCATGCATTTAATTGCCCCTTTAGATTTTTGCAGAAAAATCTCCAAAAATCTCCAAAATTCTCTTTTAGCCCCTGGATGCTGAGGAATTTTTCATTTGGGCCCACTTGTATAGAAAATTTTAAAGTTGTACTTCAAATGCTTGTTTGAAAGAAATTCTCCAATTTGAAGTGATTTTGAATCCCTTTTCATTTAACTTTGATTTCTCTTGATCATTTTCACTAATTGAGGTTAGTAACTTGATCAGGGACTTAATTAAAGTGGGATGTTACATTAATGAACACAAACAATCAAAATATTTCATTGAACAAATTGTGTATGTGATGCAAGTGAATGTGTAGAAAAAGCTGTCGTAAGTATGATTTCGAAAATTTCACAAATTCAGAGGATAATTTTGATGACACCAATTCAGAGGATAATTATGACTTCACTAATTTGTGTTCATGTGATGGATTTATGAATTTGTGTAATTTTTGAAGTCATAATTATTATCCTATGAATTTGTGGAATGTCGAAGTCATAATTATGCCTCATTGTTCAGGGAAATATTTTGATTGTTTTTGTTCATTAACATATGAAAGAGTTGAGGGGTAGTGTTGTCTTTTTACACCTCTTGTAAGTGACAAAACTGTTAAAACATTTGACAATGGTAAAAGAACGGAGAGGGAATGATTATAATGGTAAAAAGGAAAAGCCCAACTTTGTCATGCTATTCCAGCGAAACCCGACGTATCCAGTGCTAAAATAGCAAAATGCTCGCGGCGGGTTGAGGAGATGACGTCAAAGAAGATCACAGCGCGAACGGCCTGCGCCGAAAATTTTACGGTCGAATACCGAACTGCCGATCTCTACGGACTACTCATCAACTCAGTCATCAGCCGCGCTCGTCGTCCTGGTCTCCGGCACGTGAAGTGGACAACGGGCGCCCCTATCTGTAGCGTACGCTACTTGTAGCGGGGACGTAGCGCGGCCCATCACGGCCTGCTACGAGCGGCCCGTCATGAACGGGATAGGCGGCAGTCGCGGAGCGAGGATTTCTCCACATGCGGGACCCAGCTTGATTGGTAGCCTTTTAAACAGTTGGAAATTGTGAATATTTGTTCTAATGGAAAATAATTGTTATGGAACATTTGTTTTAATAATATGGAACAATTGTTCCAGCAGATGAGAACATTTGTTCTAGTAATAAGGAACAATTGTTCCAGCACATAGGAACATTTGTTCCAGCAATAATAAACAATTGTTCTACATATTAGAATAATTATTGATTTTTAAACATTCAAAAAAAATATTCATGTGGGATCTTATTTTTGTTGCATTAATTGCAAGGATCATCATAGTTCAAACGGATTCGAAAAATGAGTTACGGTTGAAGAAGAGAAAAATTGATTTGAAATTTGTTTCTTGAAAAGATTTCTTTCCACTTCTTCCAACCGGAAAGCAACACGTGTCGATAGAGGTCCCCGCTCTTCACGTGAGGCAGCCAGCGCACCGGTGTGGAGTCCGTTGGGTTTGAATAACGTCCGTTGGATGTTTGCTGGCGTAAATTTTAAAGCGCGCTACAACAACTCTAAAAATAGAGCGCGCTATTTATAGGGATTGCGGTGGACAACGGCAGCAGCGGCAATGTCGATTAAAGCCCATGGGCCTCATTCGTTTGGGTCGGAAATGGCCGTTTCGGTTTAGCCCGGTGTGGAACGGAACCGGGCCTACCCCGGTTTTGGCCCCCGCCCCTGTCCGGGAATGTACAGGCTCGTGGAACGAATCCTCGAGCGTGACGGCGCGGAGCGCAGCTGCGAGGGCGGCCGACGGCGAAAAGCGGCTGCCGCGGCGGCGCTACTCGGCGGCGACTGCGACGCGGTGCTGTACCTTCCGGCGTCCGCCCTCTCCGGCGGGCTTCTCACTGGTAATCCTCTTCCTTCCCCTTTCCCATCGGTGCGAAATGCGATGCCATGTAGTGTGGTTTGGCGTGTTAGATCTGGGAGAGCGATGGCTGCAGTAGGGTTCTTGCTGCTGTAGCTGCCGTTGGTTGCTGGTCGACTAAGTCTGATCCTTGGAGTTGTGAAGCAGTACTTATTCCATGGATTGGGTTGGCTAATCGTATGCAGGCACGCTTGGCCAGGAAGCAGCTTGGCATGTTTTCCTTCTAGCTCCAGTGAGCAAGCATCTTCGTTCTTCTCTAGCAAATATTTCCTTGCCTTGATTCACTATTCTGTGATATAGCTTCTGGTAGTACATCTAGCTAATAGTTCCCCTGTTTACTGTCTCCACCAGCAGCAGCAGCATCACAGCTTCTTTCTTCTATTTTTGTGCTGATGATCGCTGTAGTGACGTAACAATTCACTAGTACCTCGTTGGCCAGTAGCTAGTAGCTTTTGTGTCTGACACACTTTGGTGTTTCTTTGGCCTAATTGCAGCAGGTTCTTTGTGTGGTACTAGCAGCATGAACTGTTTCTTTCTTGTAGTTGGAATGTTGGGCCGAATTTCAGGACAGATGCAATCGTGCAAACTAGCTTCCTAGAGAGCATTGGTCAGTGGTGCAAACTAGCAAGCAAACTAGCTTCAGTTAATTTCTAAAGAAGATGAAAACTAGTTGGCCCATATGTTCTGTCTACAAATTGCTAATCACATCTTGCTGTCCAGAACATTTTGCCTAGTGTCATGTGTCGACTGGTGTACATAAGGCCTGCCGTAGTACATAGCTACCTAATGCTGATCCACATGATCAGACTTTCTTCTTGCACATGTGTTTGTCCTGAATGACTAGCAATTTAAAGATTGGGCTATTCACATCCATACCATCGCTTTGGAAGCAGTTTTCATCTATACCATCAAGTTAGTCAATGACATGTGGGGTCAGATATCCATAGGTCCCATTTGAAGATGAATTCTTCCAGTTTCTTAGACATGAAATGATATTGACATGAGAGATTCATAGGAAATGTTCCATCGCCTCTCTAAACACCAGTTCTAGTATTTTTTTTTTTCCTCTCCATATAATATACTAGTATTGTCATGTTTGGACTACAGTTTGTCAATATGGGCTGTCGAGGTGGATAGGTCTGGTGGAATGCTTGCCTTGATATTTCTGACTTTATTCATGCATCTTCATATCCACCATTTGTTACTGCCCTCATTGCCTTGATTTTTCTGACCTTTTTTCTTGATGCTTGTTCATAAACTTTGTAGATTCTCCCTGCACAAGATAGAGAAGAACAAACACCAGCATCCCTTGAGACCCCATAGCCTCTTCAAGAATCAAGAGGTACTTCTGTTCTCTTGTAGTTACTTTTCTTGAAGTTTTTCATGTACATTGTTAGACCTGTCTGTATTGGTTGTTGATGAAATAAAGTTCTTTATCTATCCCTCTTTTATGAGTTGTTTGTGAAATCGAAATCAAAATTTTCTCCTTTTTAGAAGCAAGCTGGTGTGGATTTAGTGTTCACAGCTATGGTTGGAAGATGTTCTCCAAGGTTTAATATGGTTGGAAGAGGTTCTCCAAGGTTGAGTTCTGCTAAACGCAATCGCAGAGGGTCTCCAAGTGGTATGCAACTAGAGTTGTTCTACATATAAAATTTAGCGTTCCTCCATGTTTCTGCTTATGAATCAAATTCTATATTTTTACAACTCTGTAATCTGTATTGTTTATATTTGATCCTTGTTTATGTAGAAAAATCAAGAGCCTCTTGGAATCAAGAACTTGTAAAGTCCCTTGTTGAGCTTTTGCATGAGCACAATAACGCTGCTTATAGAGGTATTCATGGATGGTCCTCACAAGCTTGGAACAAGATTGTGAAGGAATTTCATGATAGGAATAAGTATGTGTCTTTCACTAAGGCCCAAATACAAGACAAGGAAGGCGAGCTGAAAAGAGACTACAAGATATTGAAAGGGGCGAGGAGGCAAAGTGGATGTCGCTGGAATGAACAGAGATGTATGATTGAGGCTGAACCGGATGTATGGGATAACATCATCGCTGTAAGATGCTCTGTTCAACATTATTTAATTTTGTAGTTACCTACATTATGCATCCATTCGATTATTAGTTTTCTTTGGTTGTGCAGACATTTCCTAAAGCTAGGAAGTTTCTCAATAACAAGGCATCTTTTCCTCAGTTTGATTCGCTGGGAGAACTTTATGATGGTTAGTATTAACACAAGTCATAATAATTTCTATCAATGTCTATGCTTTGCGCAAACTGCATGTTGCTTACTCTTTCTTTTACTATAATTCCTTGTGCAGGTAATTTGGCTGAAGGAACTTGCAGCTTCACTTCTATTCGGTCACCACAAGATCCATCTCTTCGACAAATGGATGATAGAAATGAGCTTGATGACTCTGAATTTATAATTCCGGACTCGGGAGAGGTTTTGGCTTATGATGTAGAAGATGCAGATGCACAAGAGCAAAGAAATGAAGATGAAGATGCCAGTGTTGCAAGGAATGGAAAGCAAAGAAGAGCTGATACTGAATCAAGGGACCAAGAAGATGAAGATGCAAGTTTTGCAAGGAATGCACAGCAAAGAAGAGCTGCTACTGTATCAACAAGTGCAAAGAAGCTTGGAGGATCTCCAGGTGGTATGCAATTTTAGTTGTTCTACTTCTGCATATCAGCTTTAGTGTTCCTCCATGCTTCTGCATTATAAATCAAATTCTACACTTTTACAGCTCCGTAATCTGTATTGTCTATATTTGATCCTTGTTTATGTAGAAAAATCAAGAGCGTCTTGGAATCGAGAACTTGAAAAGTCCCTTGTTGAGCTTTTGCATGAGCACAACAACGCTGCTTATAGAGGTGTTTATGGATGGTCCTCACAAGCTTGGAACAAGATTGTGAAGGAATTCCACGATAGGAATGAGTATGTGTCTTTCACAAAGACCCAAATCCAGGAGAAGGAAAATCAGCTGAAGAGAGACTATAAGATATTGAAAGGGGCGAGGAGGCAAAGTGGATGTCGCTGGAATGAACAGAGATGTATGATTGAGGCTGAACCGGATGTATGGGATAACATCATCGCTGTAAGATGCTCTGTTCAACATTATTTAATTTTGTAGTTACCTACATTATGCATCCATTCGATTATTAGTTTTCTTTGGTTGTGCAGACATTTCCTAAAGCTAGGAAGTTTCGCAATCACAAGGCATCTTTTCCTCTGTTTGATTCACTGGGACAACTTTATGATGGTCGGTATTAACACAAGTCATAATGATTGCTATCAATGTTTATGCTTTGCGCGAGCTGCATGTTGCTTACTCTTTCTTTTACTACAATTCCTTGTGCAGGTCATTTGGCTGAAGGAACTTGCAGCTTCACTTCTATTCGGTCACCACAAGATCCATCTTTTAGACAAATTGACAGTAGAAATGAACCTGGTAACACTGAGTTTATAATTCCGGAGTCTCCGGACTCGGGAGAGGCTTTGGCTTATGATGTAGAAGATGCAGATGCACAAGAGCAAAGAAATGAAACTGAAGATGAAGATGCAAGTGTTGCAAGGAATGGAAAGCAAAGAAGTGCTGCGACTGCATCAAGGGACCAAGAAGACGAAGATGCAAGTTTTGCAAGGATTGGACAGCGAAGAAGAGCTGCTACTGCATCAACAAGTGCAGAGAAATTTGGAGGATCTTCAAGTGGTATGCAACTTTAGTTGTTCTACATATCAACTTTAGTGTTCCTCCATGCTTCTGCATTATAAATCACTTTTACCACTGTGTAATCTGTATTGTTTATGTTTGATCCGTGTTTATGTAGAAAAATCAAGAGCCTCTTGGAATCCAGAACTTGAAAAGTCTCTTGTTGAGCTTTTGCATGAGCACAACAACACTCATTATAGAGGTGTTTATGGATGGTCCTCACATGCTTGGAACAGGATTGTGAAGGAATTCCACGATAGGAATAAGTATGTGTCTTTCAGTAAGGCCCAAATCCAAGAGAAGGAAAATCAGCTGAAGAAAGACTACAAGATGCTGAAAGAGGCGAGGAGGCAAAGTGGATGTCGTTGGAATGAACAGAAATGTATGGTTGAGGCTGGACCAGATGTATGGGATAATATCTTCGTTGTAAGATGCTTTCTTCAACATTACTTAATTTTGTAGTTAGTTACATGATGCATCCATTCGATTAGTAGTTTGCTTTGGTTGTGCAGACATTTCCTAAAGCTAGGAAGTTTCGCTATAACAAGTTTCCTCTGTTTGATTCACTGGGACAACTTTATGATGGTTAGTATTAACACAAGTCATAATAATTTCTATCAATGTCTATGCTTTGCGCGAACTGGATGTTGCTTACTCTTTTTTTTACTACAATTCCTTGTGCAGGTCATTTGGCTGTAGGAACTTACAGCTTCACTTCTATTCGGTCACCACAAGATCTATCTCTTAAACAAATTGACAATAGAAATGAACTCGGTACCACTGAATTTATAATTTCAGATTTGGGTTTTGATGTAGAAGATTTAGATGCACAAGATCAAAGAAATGAAGATGAAGATGCAAGTGTTGCAAGGAATGGAAAGCAAAGAAGAGCTGCTAGTGCATCAAGAGACCAAGAATATGTAGATGCACAAGAGCGAAGAAATGGAGATGAAGATGCAAGTGATGCAAGGAATGGAATGCAAATAGCTGCTAGTGCATCAAGAGACCAAGAAGATGAAGATGCAAGTCTTGCAAGGAATGGACAGCAAAGAAGAGCTACTACTGCATCAAGAGACCAAGAGTATGAAGATGCAAGGAATGGACAGCAAAGAAGAGCTACTACTGCATCAAGAGACCAAGAGTATGAAGATGCAAGGAATGGACAGCAAAAAAGAGTTGCTGTTGTATCAACAAATATGGAAGAAAGAGAACCAAAGAGGCCGAAGAAGAGTACTAATATAGAAGAAATGATGGAGAGATACCTTGATACGAGAACCAAACAAGCTGAAGATGTCCTTTTAGCAAAAATAAAGGAGGTTGTTCAAGGTATGGATATTTCAATAAAGAGGTGCATATCTGTTCTGAATTCAATGGAAGTGACCAAGGAGGAAAAGGCCAAAGCATATTCTGTCTTCAAGAGTCAAGTTAACAGAGAAATTTTTCTAAGTGCATGCGATGAGGATACCGAATCTGCTTTGATTTGGTTAAGAAATGAAATGGCTTAACAGGTACTTGCATCATTCCTCAAAATACCTTTGTTTTATTTATATTTTAATTTATGTTTCCTACCTGCAATATTACCCTCTCTGTTAATCACGATAAAAACATTGTTGCGAAGAGGGTTGTTGATTTTCATGCTTTCCAGTAAGTTTTTTTGTACCGTGAAGAAGTAGATGAGGATACGATCTTGGGGGTTTTTGGTGCTTTTCAAATGCTACTTAATAATGGTTGAACAAATTATGTGATATAGGCTCTAGTAGTTCGTCATGCGGTTCAAAATCCTACTTACGAATGCTTCCAAATACTAGTTTTTTTCTAAATTGCAGCAAGTTCTTGGTGTGTGGTACTAGCAGCAAGAATTGTTTATTTCCTGTAGTAATTGTGTTGACAAGCTGTATGTAATCCAGTTAGACCATATGTTCAATTTACAAATTGCTAGTTACATCTTCTTGTCCAGAACATTTTGCCTTTTACTAGAGTATAATTTGTAGACTGGTGAACATAAGATCTGCTGCTGTAGTTAGCTACATAATGCTGGTTCACATGATCCGACTTGCTTCTTCCACATGTACTTGTCCTGAAAAACAGGCAAATGATTCTTGGAAATAGTATATCGATAATGACATGCTTTCTTTTTCTTCCTTTTCTTTGGAACACTGTCTGTTATTCTTGGTCTAATCTGCCTATTAACTAATAACCCTTTTGTGCTTGTTGCTTGTATCTGTTCTGCATCATGCTTACGGCTTCCCACTGGCTTTAGTGGTGTACACGGTCCTGAAAACCGGTGGGATCTGTGGTTGGGTGCTGTTATCCTGTTGCCTGTGATGATAGCAGCATTCTGGTTGATAATAAAGAAGAAGAAACTCGCAGTTTTAGTTGTTGAGATGAGAATCTAGCCTATTCATTTATGGTCAAGAAGTATGCGTGGACACCCATAGTTATTTGTTTTGCGTGGCCGACTGATAAAATTAGATCTTGATTGAGAAACAAAAAGGTTGGCATGGTGCCTGTTGTATGAAGTTGCAGTTGAACTGTTAAACTTCATTGGAGAGCAACTGTGACCAGCAAATTGTGTTACTTCATTGAGAATATGCTGACATTGTACTGTGTTATTTATTTTGAGAGTAAGCTGCCATTGTACCATGAATCCCCCTGCCTGCTGAACAATCTTTATGTGCTAAAGGATTGAGGAAATGAGGGAATTAAATCCTCAAAGGGATCGAACGATAGCAAGGGATCCCCTTGATCCCTGCCTGGAACAAATCTCCTGGGGAATTAATCTCCAAGAACCGGACAAGGCCTTGCTGCCCTTCTGGAGGCTGGACATGGCACTGCGCATACCTTGATAGCATTTACCGCTCTTCACTGGTGTCACCGTGGCAGTGCACCAGTGCGCAATCCCATACAATCGGGTTATCGAAACTCACCGTTTTACAAAATTGTATTAGCGGAACCAGAAATACCGCATTTACCGCACCGAAAATGAGAAAGGAACACGCCCATGATACTGAAGCCAACGCGGCCGTTGCACCGCTGCACAACGTGCGGCTGCTTCACGTCCGTACTGTAGGGACTGGTGAATAATGAAGACTCAGGTGGCAACAAAAATAGATAAGCTTACTCCATTATATGATGATCAGACGTGTTTTGAAGCTGACCGACGTGTAGGCGATGGTGGCACGGAGACAAAGCGTACGAGTGAGTCGTCGCAGGACTCTTACAAAATACAACTTTTATGCTCATGCAGGCGTCGACATTGAAGCATTTGGAAAGCATCAGCAAAGGATTCAAAAAGGCATCAGCGTAGGAGAAATCTTTGCAAACAGTAAGGAAGATAAAGATCAAATAAGAACAGAGTTTTTCTTTTCTTTTTTTCCGGCACGCGCTCTCCACAATTACATATGAAGAAATTTACACGATCACAGATACCGTATAACCTTCGTGAGCAGTTCAAACCGTTATCTTCGCAACAACTCTATCAAACTAGACCTCATATCACAGTAATCTGTGGAAGCACAACAGCCAAAAAGATGTCAAACGCTGGCAGACAAAGGCAGCGCCCAACCAAGAATTTGCCAGATAGGATACGTTTCGCATCATCTATTGCAGTCAAGGTTCATCATCGTCTGCATTTGAGGTGGAGTCACATTAGGAGCTGAGAGGTGCTACTGCCCGTTCTCTCGCGGATCTCCCGGTACTCTTGGCATAACGCACATAAGTGGGCAGAATAAATGTTGTCGTCAAATCACCACATGGTGCTTCCTACAATACAAAATATATTTTTGGATGATCACATTTTGGTCACAAAAAGGAATGTTTTTATTGTAACATCACAAGATTTTAAAAAAATGTAATCAGTTTCAAAACATATTTAAGTGCCATAAAATGCACGTGATTCTATGCAGAGTACACACAGTACAGAGGATTTTGTCCTACTGTGTGTCTGTAATAAACTCGAGATAAATTACTATGGTGGAGAATTTTAGCTAAAATGCTAAAAGCCAAATTGCAGTAGATGTAAAAATATAAGAAACCAAAACCCATGAAAATCACAAAAAAAAATAATATAATTATTACCAGGAGTTCAAATGGCTTACCGGAAGATTGTACTTTGATCTTAGTGCACTGCGATATCCGCAGGCATAACAAGCAACAGCAGACCCTGGAACTGCCAAAACAAGGCCCCCAGTAAACACACAGCAGAGACTTGTAAGAAGGCCCCAGAGCATGCATGTGTAGTGCATGATCCAGCAAGAGTTCCAGATCCCAAGAATTGTGCGTTCTTTCCAAAAAGGAAACAGGGACAAGCCGCAGCACCAATACAAACCTGGAAGATGGCCTAAATTTGAGGGAACGTTCCTATTATACAAGTAAGTTCTTTAGCATGAGCATGATTTTGCGCTATTAACAACATGCAAATAGCTATATGCTTCAGAGTTCTGAGGACAA
>CM017443.1:27015816-27083516 GCA_007726485.1 Eragrostis curvula
ACGGAGAGCTTGGGCGGCTGCGGCTTGGCCAGGGAGGATCCGCGCTGGCGGGAGAGCACCACCATGCCCCCACCGCCGCCGCCGGAGGAGGAGGCGACGGGGCGGGAGGGGCGGCCGCCATGATTGGAGTGGGTGTGCTGGCCGTAGGATCGGTTGAGGTTAACAGAGACGAACTTGCCCGGGTGCGACATCGGCGGCCGCGGCGCGCATCAAACCCTAGCCGCAGCCCCCCGAGGCGCCGGCCGGTGCGCGGGGGCCACCGAGTCGCGCGCTAGGGCCGATAGAGCGGGCGGGTACGACGCGGCACGCCCTCGCCGCCGATGAGGAGGCGGCGACGGCGGCGGCGGTGGTGCGGGGGAAGGAGGGGTTGGTGTCGGGTCGGAGTACGGGAAGGGGAGGGAGCCCTAGACGTCAGAACGGAGAAGACAGGGATGGCGGTGCTGGACGAGGAGGCTGCACGAATCTTGAGGCTGCTGCCGTTTGCCGTGTCAACTGCGGAATACCGTTGGGCGTTGGCTGCGAAGGTCGGCGGCTGGCCCGATGGCATCTGGTAAACTGGATTTGACATAAATTCTGTGCGCGTTCGGCGTTTTAAACGCTAAAATTTAGAGGGATCTAAATAAAAAAGAATTTTGTCTTAAATAAAGTTTAATTACAAAACTAACTGTAGAACCCCCCTCTAAATCGCGAGACGAATTTAACGAGGGTAGTTAAGCCGTGATTAGACGATATTTACTGTAGCATCACTGTAGCAAAATATAGATTAATTAGGCTCATTAGATTCGTCTCGTAAAGATGTACCTATCTGTAAAAAGGTTTTGTCATTAAACTTTATTTAATACTCCTAAATAATAAGATTCTCTTTAGAGCTAAATTTTAGAGGGTCTAAAACAGGGCACCGAACGCGCCCTCTGTTTTCTTAGAGGGGATTTGACATAAAGGTCTCTTTGTTTCACCTTGGTGTTGATAGACAGAGAGTAAAATATACCGGCAGTTGTTGAACTTGTCCCATAATGCAATTTGCAAGTTGCACAAGCGTGTCTTTAAACTTGTCAGTGTTGTCATTTTTTTATTTTTATTTTTTGGGGGATCAGTGTTGTCATTTAGGTCTATGAACTTACAAATTGCGTATACAGATCTTTAAACTTGTCATATGGTGTCATTCAGGTCCAAAATATCTATTATAAAGCACAAATATGTCTTGGTAGCAGCCATCATTTCCACTTCCAACGACTTATATGCTTTCTCATCCCACCACCTATCTCAACTGCCCCCTAACCTTCTCCTTCTCTATACCAATTGAACTTCCACCAAGATGCAATGGATGCCGCCCAATCTTCATCGTTGCTAGTCGTCGTGGGGATATATATTCCCATCCAAAACGAGCACCCGAGTGACATTTCGACACCTTATTGCTCCCTATTGACCCTCTAAAACCTCGTGTCAAAGCCTTCTTCAATGATTCTTCACGATGGGCGTGGTTCACCCGCTGTCCGAACCGGCTCCGCTCCACCGATCCAGCAATTTCTGGAGGGGCACCGAGCCGATCCATTTGCCTTTCACTAGCGCCCCATTTGATCCAGTGGATACTGCGGGTCGACCCATATCCCATGCATTGCATACGTGCGTGCCGTTGCTGTCTTGCAGTTTGCTTGCTGCTGGTTCGCATAAACGAACTAGATTAAGTTGTTGGTTTGCATAAACAAATCAGATAAGCTGCTGGTTCTCATTAAGGGGCTGGCAGCAAGGAACTAGATTAAGAGAGGAACTTATGTAATCTTTCACTTTCTGAAACCAGATGATGCAAAAAGCCAACAAGGAGCACGCAAAGCAAGAATCATTAGAGAGGAACAGAGAGTATGTGCTCTGAGCTTGCCGTCATATGGTCATGTACAAGATGGGCGTCGAACGAGTGGCAGACGTCTGCAGCTGAAGAGTGCCCTTTACCGGCACCAACGCCGACGATGAGGACCATCACCACAGTATGCTCTGGTCCTGACGGAAGACATCTCAGGCCGGACGCAGCGGACCGTGTTGTCTTGCTGCGGCTCCTCGCCGCGGAGCGTGCATCGTCCCGGCCGACGGCAGCGTTGATGGCTGCGGGTCGATCCGCTCGACCCTAAGGGTCGCATGGACCTAAACCAGCTCCCCGAGACGAGACCCACGGGTATCCAATAGACTCGAATTCAGGATCGGGTCGGAGATCCATTGGATCGATCCGAACCACGCCCATCCCTAATGATTCTCAATTAGAAGTATTCTCTGATCCATCGTCAGTGGTCAACAGTCACATGTGTCGTGCAATGTAAGCAATATTATACGTTTAAATAGAGATTTGGACCTGGATCACACTGCGGGACAAGTTTTAGGACCGCAAATGTATTTTACTAATAGATACAAAATGGCAGTACGAACAATTGTGTCAACACTTGGGCTTTTAAAAGTTGCTTGTAGAATGTTGATTTCACAGCTTCAAGTCGTTAAGAATATCTTGTAACTTGGATTGGGCATTCTTCAACAGAATTTGTCTGTTTGTTTTACCTTTTAGATTATATATGATCCATGATCTAGTTATAGAATCTATCAGTTTCATCTTTTAATTGTGGTACCAAAAATTCACAGCCAAAACTTGAAACAAGTCTGGGTTTTCTTGTGCCAGCGACGACATTGCACTTGGGCACCAGATCGTCGCCTTCCCAATGGTGCCTCAATCTAGTGATATGTGAGAACCAGCCCGTTGTAGCCATGTTGCTTGGGGCGTCGTCAAGTGCGGCACCATTCGTCCTTTCGATCTGCCAATGACCATGTCAGTCTAGATTATCCCTACCAAGGTCGCATGCTCCATGGGTGTGGTCTGTGTGTGGTGATGATTAGTATCCATGGTGTGTGGTGATGACAAACAAGGCGAGAGCTAGACCGGCTTTGCTGATGCAGTGACGTCTTTGGGAGCCATGCACCTTCGTGCGGAGGCGTTGTCAAAGTTCATCCTCACCTTTTAGAATCCTCCATGAAAACCTAATTTCAAACTCTTGGATGGGCGTCAATGACGTCATCTTTGATATCGCATCGTCGCTAGAGGTGTCGCCATGGAGATTCTTCCCGTTATTTGGCCTGGTTTGTTCTTCTTTTGTCATGGTCTCTTGCAGTTATCCACGATGTCGTCTTGAAGCAAAGGAATTCCTTTCTCCACTTGATGCGGTTTAGGGGTGTGTGTGTGTGTGTGTGTGCGCGCGCGCGCGTGTGTATTTTGCTTTGAAGATGCAATTCATCATCGGATTGGCACATCGAGTGTTCTTTCTATCTTAGAGACATGAATGAACGAAAAGGAGATGTATTTTTTTGTTTGTTTCATCGGTGTAGGGTTTGTGCACTTCTGATGATGGCCGATTTTTGTCAATTATTTTATTTGACTCTAACTCTCTTACAAGTAACTTCTTTGAGAGCCAAAACGGAAATTAATGCAATTTTCTCATTATCTAACAAAACCCATTAACCATCAACTCGTCCTGCACATTGTTGGAAGCCATAAAGGTAATCGGGCATCAAGTATGAAAACTGAAAATATATAGAAGTAGGTGCGAATACCTTCGGATTGTGGAATGCTCAAACAAAGAAAAAACAATGTGACTCATCCTAAATGTTTTAGCATGTCCTTCACTTACAGCTAGCTTCATACAGTATAAAATAGTTGTGGCTGTATGCTCTGCCGGTTGTTGTAAGTAGAAGAAGTTACATGAGAGTTTATTAAAAGGGAGTGCATCACTCTAATTTATGATTTTTGGTCTTTATTATTTGGTCCTGTGGATTCATATTTGTGAGTGCATATGTGGTGAATACAATGGTGATGAAACTGAATTTTTCTTAAAGACTGGGCGGACATGTGTAGCTCCGCTCGTGGTTAGATCGTATTATTATCTTTTCCATGATAAGTTCAACCGTTTCAAGTATTAACATAAGCAATATTCAACCATCAGCATTTTTCACCCCTTTGGAACCTCCAAAAAATTAACAACGCTAATTTGTGTCTTTTTCAAGATCGCAATGTGTTAAGTCGGGTTCCATCATAGGAATCGTGTATTTTATATAAAAATAAACTATATAGGGACAAACTTTCAACACATATGAGATAGAAATAGATAAGCAACCAAGGCTTGTATAGCAAAACATATGTTCACGAAGTCAACTTCTCAATTTACCCATCCATGACTCATATCGGCTCAACACGCGGAAGCTTAAGTAGAAGAATAAATTCCATTTGAATATCCGTCATGTCTTTCTTTTTGCAATGAGCGTGCATTCTGCCTGGATAGAGAGCAGATTAAATATAATTTGCTAGGATTTAGATTAAATTATAACTAATCCTAAAAAGAATTCAGAAGAGCCTATTATCGTAGCAATTGCTTTAGCAGTCCGTCCGCTTGTCCAACACAAACACTACATAAAATGCATGGAATTAGATGTAAGCAAGTGACCCATGTGTCATCTCAAATATTTCAACAGGAACATTTACTGAATTGTATAATAAGTTCTAAATGTCTAATAGGCTACACAATTCACCTTCTTATAATTCATAGCAATCTTATAGTTGTTCACACATATTTATGACCATTTGTCTAAAACATGCACGACTTTTATTCCTCCGTTCCAAATGCAAGTTCCTATGAATTTGCTGTGTTTTTCATTCATCCATTTTACCACTACATACACCTACTCCTGTGTTTTCACTTTCCTGTATTTTATCATATTCTTGTGTTTGCATTCCTTCAATCCAAACATGCCCTAACACAACGACAAAGGTTAAATTCCCAGATATTACAGTGAATGTTTTGTTTATGCCATTTCGTATAGGAAAGGCTTCCTTTCTTGGGAAGCATCCAATCCAACCGTGGTCTTACTAGTGAAGAATTTAGTAGTTGCTAACAATGGGACTTGGTGAGTTTTTAGCAAATTTGTGGTTGCATTTGAAATTTGTTGTTAACAATGGGACTTCATAATTTTTTAGTAAATTAGTGAGTGTGTTTGAACTTCAGTATGATTGCCTAGAATAAGGTTATTCAAAGCTGAAACACACAGTTGCTTCTGAATGGCTTTTGGAGTGCTAAAAGTTGTCAAAAATTGTATTTTGTATTAGAAGCCAGATAAGCAGATACGGAGGAGCTTTTTTGGCTTTTGCTCTATTCTTCTTTGAATGTTGTTATATGTAATATTCATTTTAGTCATTCAAAAGCTAAGCTACAATGATAGCTTTTATAGCTTTTCAGAAAAACTAGCTTATACAATTAACTCGAAAAGCAACTTTTAGAAAAGCCCCAGCTCAAACAAATATGCCTTAAGATATCTGCATTAAAAATGTGTACATACTACTTTAAGTCCATTTCAGCATCCTATAAAACTTCCTTATATACCATTCTACAATTTATTGTAACGACTAATACATTAAAGAGCTGCACATTCGCCATTCTAACATTGGTTCCATGCCAAACAAACCATTCCAGCCATGGCACTACAGAAGTAAACATTAGGGATGGATTTATTTCAGAATATCACTTTGAAGGGGGATTAGTTCAAATCATATATCTTTAGAAGAGTGCACATTTTGAAATATGAAACAGAAGAGAGCTTACCAAGTTATTAGCGTTGAGTCCAAAAGTGAGTAAATTTAAAAGAAACAATAGAATCACCTCGGTTAAAAGAAAAGCCTAAAAATCGTAACATGTGGCGAGATCATGATATCGTGACACACATATAATTCAACTAGCCTAAAAATCATAACATGTGGCGAGATCATGATATCGTGACACACATATAATTCAACTAATTTGCCACTCATATATAAACACTAGCGGTATACCCCGCGTGTTGCTGCGGTACATAAAAACAATACATATTGTTACTCTATGATATCGGAAAATAGAGCTGTGTCTAATTTGAATGAAATTTGACTGATTTCAAAAATGATCTGTCAAACAAAAAGATTCTGAGCGCACTGAAATTGCTATAGAAGATTTCAGTTAGTTGCAGTCTCCCCTGCATAAGATGATGCTCATCCGCTGATTTCAGCTGAAACTAAAAATAGAAGAATCCAAAAATAAGTTGCTTTCAGAACTCAAGATGACCACATGCTCAATTAATTCACCAATGAGCATAGTGACTGAACATTTCACGAATTACATGGGTTTCTCCTCCATGGATGTAAATATAATTGAACTTGAAAAATACCTTGACATTCAGTTTGGATGGCAGAAATGGAAACATGATGCCATTGTCGTCAGGAAACATAATGGAGTTCCATCCTAAAGGAGAAAGAGGCATTGCAAAGTACTTCCTTGAATAATATCCTGTTCGGATAACTAACCAAAACGGGGCATTTGATCTATATTGAGCTTGTTCACTGTTGCCTGTTAAATATGTGAAAGATCAAAGAAGGTTAAAAATGTGAGAAAAATCAAATCCAACGAAGGTAAATAAATAAAAAAGGCTACTTTTGTAGTTCAGATATAGGAGGGAATTACCTGTACCACCTGTGCAAAAGAATCAGGTGCAGCATTCATGAAGAAAAATTCAAGAGTTTAGACCTGATTGGTTGGTTAGAAGGATTTCGAACATTAACCAAACAAAGTGTAGAAGAGAACATGCGCCGAGAAATTTTTTTTGTTCTTGCATAAACAGCAAGGGACCGACAGAGCGAGGGCGTTGCAGATCAAATAAAAAATCCTTGTCATCTTCAAAAGGCAACAGAAGAAGGTGATGACCTATTGTCAGATCAAGAGAGCTGCAGGTGCTGGTAGCCTCATTTCCCTAGCATCATTAGGAGGAACCGAAAGGGAAGGCACTCTAATTTGGGGAGTGTTCGGCATTTGAGCTTTGCGAGAGAGTAACTGAATGTAATTGTGCTATTAAAAGATAGGCAGACTTGATTTTCAAGCAGTGGCAGTAGTTTCCTTTGCATCCCATAACTGAAAGTCATTGCTGGCAGAGGAAGAAAATTAACTTCGGGAGGGAGGGCACAGTTGAGGCCTAAGGAAGAGGAAAGTGATGGACAGGATGTGTTATGGAACCTGATCCAATGGTTGAAATTATCTTGATGATGTGGCTGCATGAGAGTTGAGCTTTAGAAAGAATAATTGCAATTAGTGGACCTGATTTATATATAGATACTAGATAAATTCCCCGCGCGTTGTTGCGGTATTGATGGAGCAATTCAAATTAGCACCCGATAAATGCAGCAAAGGGTAAAGTTGTAGATTTTTATTGACGCAGAGACATGATATATAATGAAGAAATACTTGGTTAGAAAACAGAATAAAGGAAGTAATTTTCAGATCTATAAAATGATTTTTCTTTTTCAAAAAAGGAAACTAAAATGTAATATAGGACTAATATTCATTTGTGTTCCTGGAGTACTGTTCACTAAAATTTGCCTCAAGGTACAGTTTTCCTTTCCTTATGTAGTAAAAAATGATCACATACATGCTTGGTTATGTTTTCACCTTGAGATTAACTTCCGTGCTTTAGATATTCTTTTGATCTTGTAAATTCTTGCGATTATTTATTGTATCCACGTACCTATTGTACATCTTGTTGTTGGGGGAAACTGATTGCAGAGCCATGAAGATGACCATATGAGTGTTTCGGTGCGATCATCAAAGGGAGTGTATATATTTTGGTGGTTAGTAGAGAAGGTATCATGTAACAAAACTAAAACAAAAAAAAAAGATTATCTTAACATAAAATAGTATGCATGGTAGGTAAGGAGATGAAGATACAAGTAAAATGAAAGCGTAACATGGTAAGTTGCACTAAGGGCGAGGGGAAACATGTTCAAATCTTTGTTTATGCTTCATAAGTTTTGGCGATGTGGAGGAAATCAGCAATACAGGTTGAAGGGACATGGAGTATTGGGAATTTATAATTGTGTTTGTGAGAGTTACACTACAGAAAATGAAGGAGAGATTCAAAGTGTAGTAACTGTTGGTGTGATAAATATTTAGTTGGAGTCAATAATAATAGAGGACATATCAGGTGCACATAGAGTATTTGGTGCACATGTGCACAAACATTTTAGGCCGTGAGGGTTACATGGAGGAATCTGTAATTGTTAATAATGAAAAATTATCAAGAGAAAATATACTGTGTACTTAACTTGGAGTGTGTTTGGCAAAGCTTTTGGCCTGCCTTCTTCCACCAGCTTATGGGTAAAAAGGCAAAAAGCTCTGCCAAACAGTCTAAAATGAAAACGACTTATCTGTCCAAAGGCTAAAAGTCGTTCTCATCAAATTGAAGTGGTTTATTCATATCATTATTGTGATACCCGTGGGTTGCTGTGGGGATGAAAATATGCATGCTGTGTGTTACATGGGGATGAAAAGTCTGTTTAAATCTCTTCCACTGTTACCATCGTTTGTGCTCTGCATCTATGTCAATTCTCATGAGCGGTAGCATGATTAAGCCAGCAAATCAAAACATGCGATGGACAGCGTCATGACCTTCTAACTAACATCTCTTCTAAAGCAAATGATGAACAATATACAGAGTTTGATCGCTTTTTTCTTACCCGAATGACTGATCTAGCTGTATAAGAAGCAGAAATCAAACAAACATGCAACAGAATCCACTTACATGAAAATAAACATCTACAGAGGTAGACGTTAGAATTCTTAAAAGATAGAGCATATGACAGATGATTAGTGAAGGTAATAGGATCAGGACAGTTGAACATTTGTAACGTAAAAAAAAAAGAATCAATAGAGTGCCTTTTCTTACCCAAATGACTGAAGAAGACCAAAGTTTTGGCCATGTCCTGATGAGAAATCAAACACGCATGTAACAGAGATTCATTCACATGACTATGATCAACTGGAGAGGTGGTTTATGCAGGAGTTCGTAAAGCTGCATTATTGCATCAAACAGTTTGAGCGCACAAAATAATGGACAAATATGATGCACGATCAGTGCAAAATAGAATGGATAAGTTGAACATTTAGGAACTTGCCTGAATAGAGGATGAAATCAACATCAGTATAGAAACGACAATGGCATGCTGGAGGCAAATGACAGACCATGTATACAACATGGGCGAATGGAGTCTGAAGCTTCATTTTTAGGATTGGTAACCTAAGTGATTGTTCGAATGGAGTTAATTCATTTTAGAGCTGTTAATTTCTCAGCCTAATGAATCGTTAATTGAGGAGGCGCCATGGCGGCTGTTTTTGAAATTGAATAAGAAATGCCATTGATGGGGTAAAGAAGAGGGGCGGAGAATGAGGAAGCTCGGGTTATGGAGCCGCCATTGATGGGGTAGCAGCAGCAAGTTGCGAGAGGCGCCATTGATGCGGCTGCTGTTTCTGAAATTGAATGAGGATGAGAGCGTGGCTGTCTCTCCAGCAGAGGGTGACCGTGGAAGACAGAGTTGTTCATCTTTTATAAGTGCAACCCACTGAAAGTGTGTTTGACATGACTTATAGTAACTTCTTTCTCACCGGCCTATGTCCTTTTTTTTTTGTACTGTGGCTACAGCGAAAACACTGTTTAAGAGAGAAATAAGCCACAATAAGTCATATTTTTGTGGCTTTTTCTGACTTAGGTGCATGTAGCTACAGTGAAAATACTGTAAGAAGAGGTATAAGCCAAAAGCAAAAACAGGACTTAAGTCTCATAACTCCTATTTTTCTGCAACCACAGCGAGGCACGTCGTCTTCTTACTTGGACCGTCCGATCACAACAAATCATCCTCATCAAGTATGTTCTTCCTCTTTTCCTTCGTGTGCAGCCACCGCTCAGATGTCGTCGTCATCGTGGTCCTCCTCTGCCCGCCTTCAATAGTAACCGAAACTGCCACCACGGATTGAAACTTCCACATTACCCGGCAATCAATAGTTTGCATTTCCTTCTCGACCCTCGTTCGGCGCCTTCCTCCTGTGCAGCCCGGTAGCGTAATGGATAATAGAAGCTCTGAACTGAATAGACCAACACATCAATGGTAGTAATGGCATTCATCCTCCACCAACGAATCAGTTTATATTACGGAAACTCTATTCCGCGTCCGTACGCGCTGGAGCGTTATAGCGCGTACTGCCGCGGCCCGGCCCACGCGCAGAGGTGGCGAAGCGCGGCGGATGGGCGGGCGGCGCGGCAAGGCGGCGGGGGCGCCGCCGGCGGTGGGGGAGGGCGGAGGGGGTTAGGGTTCCGGGGTTGTTGAGGGGGTCCGGGGGGCATCACCATCGCCGGACATAGAGGAGGGTTCGGGGGGGGGGGGGGGGGGGGGGCGGCGGTCGTGACCCGGCGGCGGGCGGCGGCTCGGCGGGACGGCTCGGCGGCGGTGGCGCCGCCGTAGCCGTGGGCGGCCGGCAGGCGGTGGGCGGGGTAGGCGGCGGGGGCGTCGCGTCCCGACGATTTAGCGGCGGCGGCGGCGGTGGGTGCGGGCGGCGCGGCGCCGCCGGCCGCCGGGGGTGGAGGCGGGCGGAGGAGGGGTTCGTGCGGCGGGCGGCGCCGGCGCTGGGGACGGCGCCGGAGGCCGCGAGGGGGGCGGTGCGTCCGGGCGGGGGTGGTGGTCGGAGAGGAAAACGATGACCATCGAGCTGTGTTGTCGGACACGTGGCAGGGCATGGGAGCGGACGCGCGATTGCGCGCGACCCTTTACATTAGCATCTAGGCCATGTCCGGGAGTGAAGAGGCGGCACAGCCTTCCCTATCTATTCGCATTCCACACCCAGATATACGCTGCGCCATATAGTAAAGTGCTGATGGCGCCTGGCCTCCGCCGCTCGACAGTGTTTTGGCCGACGTGCTCGGCTTGCGTGAAGCCGCGTCCCTTTCAGCCGGTCGTGGCCACCTTCCGCAGCCGCCACGACGTCTCCGTACGTCGGTGGCTGTGGACGGGCCGGGAGTGGTCGTGACGCGGGTGGCCGCATAGGTGGGCTCCGTCAATGTGGGCCGTACGCCGACGCACGTTCAGCCCGTGTCGCGACGACGTAGAGGCCGCCACACTAGCCCAACGGCGGAGCCGACGGAGAGCTCGACCGGTGGCTGGGCCTCCTTTGCCCACCGTGGCTTCATCGGCGATTGCCTGGGACGCAAGCTCGGGTCTTGCCGCAGGGACAACAGCTAGCTGGCCGCGGCGGCAACACACACGCAGCGCAAGGGCGGAGGCCAGGGAGCTGCCGGCGTGGTAGTAGCTGCAAATGCGTCACGCTAGCCGAGAGGGGCGGACTGACAAGAGCTGCACCGAAATGATTTGAACGACCGAGGATGGATTCGAGCTACAGCTGGGTAAGAGCCGGCGTCTGGCGTGGTGAGGAAGAGCTCAAATGCGAAAGAGAGATGGGATTGGGGATAAGAAGGGAGGAGGCGGAGTGAACGAGGAACCTGTCGATAGAAACGAGGTGACGAAGAAGTTGGCATGCATCTGGGCGCTCCTACGCGTGGCAGCGAGAATGGAGGATGCAAAAGAAAATGGTTTGAGCCTACTATGGATTGAGCGGCCATGCAAGCTCCACGTGTCATGTACGCTGGGCTACATTTGAAATTCTCTCACTGGCTCGCTGCACAACCTTTGGACCGGGTCCGGTACAACTGCTATAACGGATAAATGAGATTACAGCATTTTCTCCCGGGCGCGGCGTAGCGCGCCAGACTGCTTAGTGTGTCTAATCCCTTGTGGGCTGAAAAGGCCATGATTAGCAGCAAAAGGCACCTTAGCTATTTAGAGTTAGATTGGAGTAGTCGCCAATACATGGAATTGAGGGATGGACTCGAAAAGCAGCAACAGCAATGGGCAGCAGAGGAGGTATTGGAGAAGCTCTGCCCTCCAACCTTTCTAGATGACAATCTATGCATTCAAGGATACTTTGGCCGCCGTCTGCCAAACTGGATGATGGTACCAGAAACAATAACATCCTTTAAGAGCTTGAGGATATTGACACTGTGGGACCTTCCTTGCTGCACACAACTGCCTGAAGGGCTGTGTTGGCTCCCCGTTTTGGAATTGCTGAAAATTTTAAATGCCCCAGTTGTCACAAGTATTGGGCCTGAATTTCAGACAACCTCCTCCTTAGCAGTGAGTGGAGGCGTCATCACTGCTACATATGCAGCTTTTCCTAGTAGAATTTCAACCAGCCAAACAGGCGTCGCATCCACCAGCGCCGGTCCAGCTACAAGCAGATCGAAAGCAGCCGCCGCTCCCGGCCAAGTTCTGATATACCCGACAGCTCTGCCACAACCAAGCATATTTGTTGGTTTCACCCTTAGCTCCCCTCTCCCAAACTCTCGAGGCGCTACAGTTGAGAGGAGGGGAAAAAGGTGCTCCGGTCGCCGCCGGTGGAGGTGGCCGTCTCCGTCGCCTCCGATGGCCCTCGGGCCTTGGGAGGTGGTGGAGACGGCTGTCCCTCTGCCGGTCGGCGGTGGTCGTCCTAGTCTAGGTTTCTATAGGTCTAGGGTTTGGGTTCGGTGGCCACCGACGAGGCGCTGGCGTCGATGGCTGATCCGGTTTTGTCCTCTCGAGTTCCGCTGCGTCCTGCCGGCGGTCCGCTCCGATGCTGGTGGTGATCTCGTGGAGGTGGGGTTCCCGTTGTGGAGCCCTTGTACAGGAGCCCATGGCGCGGTGGCCACCCGTCTCGGCGAGGCGGGGTGGTGGCCGGCCGCTTGTGCTCCAGGGACAAAGGAAGCTGTGGGTCATGCGGAAGATGGAGGAGGGCTTGTGCTCGGTTTCCCCGCGGTGGTCGCCATCGCCGGCGAGTGTCGAGCCTTGGCCAAGGTGAGTTTGGGGCGCTGCCCCGGCCGATTGGGCGGTCTGCGTTTGCTCATCTCGCTCTTGGGGGCGAGTGTCTTTCTTCGTCTCTTCAAAAGCTTTCAAGCGACGAAGTCTTCTGGCTCCGGGGAACTCTTCTTGGCTTCGGGAAGGCGGCGGCGGGTCCTGGCGTCGTGCGGCGACGGCGGCGGCGGCGACCGGCTTCGGCGCACAAGGTCTCAGGGGCTTCGTTGGTTTTTGTTGTTTGTTAGGGGCCTTTGTGCATTTTGGCAAGGGCAGCTGTCCTCTGTATCCTGTTTAGTACCTGTATGTGTACCGTACTTTGTACGTTTCCTTAACTATTAATACAGGTATGTTGATCAAAAAAAAAAACCAAGCATATTTGTCAGGAATCCAAGCGCATGCACTCCAGACCAGGGGTGTTGGTTTCCACGGCTCTAAATTTTAGAGGGGTCACATCAAAAAGAATCTTGTTATTTAAAAGTATTAAATAAAGGTTAATTACAAAACTAACTGCAGAACCCCGGATCTAATTTGCGAGACGAATCTAATGAGAGTAATTAAGCCGTGATTAGATGATAGTTACGGTAGCAAAATATAGATTAATTAAGCTCATTAGATTCGTCTTGAAATGAGCATTCATCTGTCAAAAAGGTTTTGTCATTAAATTTTATTTAATGCTCTTAAATGACAAGATTCTCTTTCATTTTAAAGGTCTAAAATTTAGACAGGTGGAAACGAACACCCCCAAGGTTTGAAAAATTGACGAAAACCGGGCGGTTTTTGCGAAAACCGGACCGCCGATTTTCAAATTTGAAATTTTTTGAAAATTTGAAAATTTTTGAAACAAAAAATATGTAAATAAACTAAAAGAAATTTGGAGAAGATTGGTGGAACAAGAACACGAAACGGAGTTCGTTTGATGGGGCAAAAAAATCACGGAAGATTTCTGGGTGAAAAAAAATGAGAAAAAAAAAGAAAAAACGCACCTTATCCCCTTCCTCCCGACATTCCTGGACCACTTCTCCCCCACGAACCGGTCCCCATCCCTGCGCCGCCCCGACCCTCCACCCTCCGCCCAATCCGGTCGCCGGAGCGGCCCTCCGCCGCCGTGTCGTCGCGAATCGTCGCCTTTCCCCGTCCAATCGCCGCGATACCGCCGATAACCGAGCGATTTTGGGCAGTTATCGACCGCGGCGTCGATTCGATGCGGGCGCAGGTCGATGCGGCCGATTCGAGCGGTCGATTCGCGGCGGAATCGACCGATTTGACGATCTAATCGCTTGGTAACCGGTGAAATCGACGCGATTTGCTGGGGAGCCGCGGCGCCGAGGTGAGGTGAGGATCCTTTCTCTTTTTTTTTCCCTGTTTTTTATAATGTGGAATGATGATTGAGGGATAGCTTGCAGATTTTGGTACATCTTGCAAATGTATGACATTAAATTTAGGTATAGCTTGCAAACGAGTGATTAGGAAATACGAAATGTCGATGATATAGTGAAATGCTTGTGCCATTGTGCATGAAATTGTCTTCGTTGTGCAAAATTGTGATATTGATACAAGTAAATGTGAATTTCATGCAGGCACAATGGGTGATCGTGATAAAGATAGTGTTCAGGACACACTAGTTGGCTACACAAGGAATTCAGGTCATGTCAATTGATGAATACAACACCATAAACAATCCGCAATCCGACGTCATATGGTCTTGAGATGTATCCATTGTTGAATGTTGATGTGCACAAAACTACGTGTATTATGTTCTAAACTATGTTGTATGTTAAATTTCGTCAAGAACTATGTATCGGACAATTTATGTTGGACTTCGTATGAATTGTGATATGTTGTATGAGGTTTATTAGTGCAATATTTTATGAATTCTATGTTGTCAATGTGTGGTTAACCATTTTTACAATATTTTAGCAAAGATCATGCCAAAAAATTCAACATTTTTAGCCTCTTTTCGCTATTTTTCGGTCCTGCGTCCAAAACCGATCAAACCGACCGGTTACCGACCGAAATCGGTCGGTAACCGGTGAAAATCGACCGATTTCGTGGTTCTCGAATTCGGATTTTGAATTTCGAATTTTTAATCGAAAACCGACCGGTTATCACGATAACTGGTGAAATCAGAGGTTTCGGTGGCGGCCGGTTTTAGCGATCTGATCGATAATGTAAACCTTGCTCCAGACTAGGAACTGGGTGGCTCTTGGTCTCCAAGCGGCAAGCGGCAAGGCATCGTCATATCGTCCGCCCAGCTTGCTCTCACCGTCTCACGCCATTGAACTCGGCTCCAGCCCTGCACGGAAAGATGTCCCCCGTCTCTGCCGGTCCGCCCCTTACTTTTATTCGATCATTCTTTTGTTTGTATATGCAGTCCTGACTTTCTCGGATGGAATTTGTTTCTCCCCTCCAAGACCCTGTTCTGTAATACTCAATTCCACATCCTTCTTCAATTGGCAGGGAAAATAAGGGATCCATCTGGGCGCGCAGCTGATTCCTTATGTGTGTATAAGCAACCCTAACATGTGTTAGATGGATTTTTTTTTTCTCTGAGCATGTTTCCTGCTAGAGCAAACTTAATAATTACTGGGATTTTCCCCACTAAATCAGTGATCGTGTCTGCTTCAGCATTATCAGTGATTTTTTTGTTTGTGTACGTAATCTAATAGAATCGTTGGCCTCTGAAGATGGATAAACTTCAACATACAACTTAAGCACTTAAATAACATGTCAGAGAGAGCAATGGACATATTCTTATTGTTATTTCACTTGATGTCAACCACAAAAATAGTAACACTACATAGACGCAGGGAGCTGATCCCTTCTAAATAAATTTACAATCATCTACTTGTCAAGAATTTTCGCAGCAACGCGAGGAGTATTCATCTAGTTCTAGGTATTACGAACTACAATACCTAGAATATCTTAGCGGGCAGGCTATGAAGATGAGTATATACGGGGGTATGTTGCAGCTTCCACGGGAGAAAGCATTTATTTCGACACGGCTACATGAAGTATTTTCTGGTAATTTTTGCTGCTATTTTTTTACTTCATTGCCAATGTGCAGGGCTATTTATAATTTCAGGTGACAATTCAGGGAACAAAGCTTCAGCAGTTCAAGTAAAGGATAGCTTGGCTATAAAATACAAGTTTCAACAATTGACGATGTACAATATGAGAAGGTTGGTGACTCCACACTAGATATTAGCTCCTTCCCAATAACAAATGGTCTTTTCTGAAGTAAGCAAGATCAACAGTCAATGAAGGATATGGATGATATAGTACTATTCATATTTGCATTAATGAAATAGTTGGTGCTCAGAATTTGTGAGTTGTTAGTACCTGCAGAAACTCCTCATTTCAGATCCCGTTGCTATGATACGACGTCGCTACCAACGAGTTGTTTATTTCAACACTGACAACTTTGCATGTCTATATGTGATCAACCATGCATGGTCAATGATTACAATGTTTTAAACTATGACTGGAGATGAAATCTAGATGGTTTTTTGGTATTTCACCAAATAGCCATCTGATACATTTTATTTGATTATTAGAGCGAAAAGTAAAGAAGCAGCATTTTCAGGAGTCAAAGCCAAACAATTCACAATTTGACACTAGTAATTATTAGGGTGCCAAAAAAATATAATTTCACCTTTGAACTGCATAAAGTTGTCTCATGCCTGTTTCTCTCATTAGTTTCATCTACAGTAAGATTTGGTTTAAAAAGAGGTCAGTGTAGAATTGATATCAAATAGGCTGAATAACTCTCCTTCCTCATGCTTTGACAATAAAAAAAAGTCATCGATTTAGTAATCTTTATTTCTCATTATACATAATAGAAGCACTTATTTGTTAATTATTTTTATATGGCCATCCAGATATTTGAGACATCCAGGATCTGTCTAATAATTGTCTTTGTTTAATATCCGAAACATGTAGCTTTATTATATAGGGTCATATGAGCACTTACAACTCTCCAACGTAATCACCAGAACAGGAACTAATTTTGCTTTCCACTGATGGGTTCAAGCAAAACTGTTGCTTTGTCACAGTAACATGTCTGCCAAAGTACAACTCTGTTGGTTATTCAATAAGCTTATTATATGATGATTTGACAAGGGGCTGCACAATAAAAATAAATAATTATACAACAAGTGCGGCAATGCCACGCAGCTTTTCTAGTCTAATGACTAATATATCATGTACTCTGGTCCCATGAGAGCTATTTTGCTATCTACCGCCGTGCTATTTTACTGCCCTCTTTTTCATTCTTATTATGTTAATAAACTGGTCCTAATTTTCTGCAGAGAACCATCGTTCAGTGCTGTAGGTAGGGAAGTATCTGGCCAGTGAAGTGATGAAAAGAATTAGGTACTATATATGTTTGGGGGTTTTTCAAGTTTCTTCTGAGATCTGTCACGCTCTGGGGTGTTCCAAGTTTCTTATGGCTCAAACAATCATAGCAATCTGCATTCTTCCCATGTTTAAAATATTTGGCAGAATTTCATGCCATATCATAGATCTTATCTTCATTGGTCACATTTTTATTAAGATGAAATTCTCGTCTCCATTATGAACTTGTGCGGTGGATATTTTATATGTTATATTTTTATTAAGACGAAACATCACCGTTCTCTTATAACTAACTTTTTGTATCAAATGTAGCTAGTGGTCTATTCCTAAACATCATACTAAGTGCTGGGCGGCCTGTTTAGGCTGGTCGGGCCATTGTTGCACCGGCCTACTACTTCACATGTCGCTCTACTAATGGCCTCAGAAGACCATGGGCGTTCAAACGGTTCAGTGGCTGCTTTGCTTCCGTCGGCAGTTCGCTTTCCTCGTGCCGCTTCCGTTATCTCTGTTCCACACTTCTGCCTTGTAAGTTTCTCTATCGTCTTCTCATCTATGTTTATTTCCTCCCTGTTATGTTCGCTTCGCTTCTGTCGTAGTTTCGCTTCCCTCATCTCTGTTCCGCACTTGCCCGTGGAAGAAAAGGAGTCTAGCCCTGAATGGAGCCTCTGAGGAATGGGCGACTAATGCTTTATCTACAAAGATGGTGGCAGCCTACTACTATGCGAGTTTGGGTAATTGAATCTGTCTCATTTCCCTTTTTGATATATACAATAGCTATGTTTAATTAGGAATTAATCGTTAGGAACTGCCCAAGTCCTACCACTTTCGGTGCGTGGGAGTAGATGCTAGGTTTGCCATCTCCCAAAAACAATGGTTCTTTGAAGACCAATCTTGTTCAAAACGAAGGTACGAAGTCCATTGTTGCATTTTTAATTCACTTCTTTTGCACTGTCATTCACTGAACATACTAACCCACTGTTTCTTTTTCTATTTGATAGAATCTGAAGCAATAGAGTATGATAAAGTTAAAGTAATTAACCAACGTCGAAGATGATGAAGTTGAAGTAATCAACATAGAGGATGCTGATCATCTCACTATGCAAGATGAGTAGGTTTTACAAGGATCATCAAGGTAATGATAAAAGACTCACTGGTGGAGCTGTGTGATTGGAAGGAACAAGGGTGCTTCAAAGAAGATTTCATGATCTAGAAGTTGGGGCATGCTAAATAATCAACCATTTTGCTTTGTGATCCCTGTGGGTTAATACTTAGTTTATTGTGTTACTTAATCTATTATGTACGACTAAGTAACAAAATAAACTAAGTAATAACTAGCAGGGCGTCACGAAGCAAAATGGCTGATTCTTTAGTGTGCCCTAGCTTCCAGATCTTGAAATCGTCTTCGATTACCCTTGTTCCTTCCAATCACGCACCTCCACAAGTGAACTTGGTCTTGACGATTCTTGTAGAACCAGGCAGGCCTATACAACAGCCATGGATGGTAATCAAACTGAACTTGCTGCTATGCATTCTGCTCATCTTGCGCAGGGAGATGGTCATCATCCTCTACGTTGATTACTTCAACTTCATCATCCTCTATTGCTTCAATCCCTGCCAAATAGAAAAATAAACGGGAGGGAGGTGGGGGGGGGGGGGGGGGGGGGGGGGGGTTGTTTGTTCAGTGAATGAGAATGCAAAAGAAGTGAATGAAAAAAAAAAATACAACAATGGACTTCGTTTTACACAAGATGGTCTTCACAGAACCATTGTTTGTTTGTTTGTTTTTTGAGTTGGCAAACCTAGGGTCTACTCTCACGCACTAAAAAAGTGGTAGGATTTTCGGTAGTTCCTAGGGATTAAATCCTAAATTAAACATAGCTGCTAATTATATTAGAAAGAGAAATGAGACAGATTCAATTACCCAAACTTGCATAATACTCCCTCTGTCCAGAAATATAATTAATGTACATCTAAAAATATATATTATTTCAAAGTAAGATAATTATATATTATGAAATTTTATTTCACGATGAATCTAGCAAAAGTATTTTTATGTTATCAACTCTTACAGTTTTCTAGATATTATTAGAAGGGAAGTAAAGCTAGTTTGGAACCTGGAAAAGTTGATTTTCTAATGTATGAATAAACTTTTAGAACAAAGTTTCCCTGCTTAATTTGAAAGCAACAAAAGTCCGCAGGGGATACCAGCTTTCATTTAGTATGTTGGGCACAAGGCTCTCCATGTAGGCCTCTCTATCACGATCCAAGCATATTTAGCTGAAGGACATCTAAACATATATAATATGTGTTGCTGTAAAACCACACAGCTTGCATCAATCACTCTCGTTCCCCTTTTTCCTGATTAGCACATCTGCCTTGGAACCCTGTATCTATCTAGTTGCCACAAGAAATTCTTAATTCAGCACTTCCTTCTTATCCTAACCTTTATTCTAAAAGACAGGTTAATGTTATTATCTGTCAGTATCTGAGCCACCGATTGTTCCTGCTGATTACAGATTAAGATAGAGTTTATTTGCACCTAGTTTTTAGAGGAACATCCACACATCCAACCAGAATCTGGTTTTTTAACTATTACCAACAATGTAAACCAGACCCAGCATTGCATAATTCTTAATTTTGTTCAGGCCCTACCATAACTGATACATGCCTCCGAATAATTTTCCAAACAAGTCCGACGATTCCGTTGGCAAGGCGTCACACTCACCTAATCCCGTAGCAACAATCAGGCGTCAGCCCTGCCACAAAGTCCCCTCTCAAGCAAATCTCCGTTTCTTCCATACGTGCTTCTGCCATCAGTGTTTCTGTCATCAATGTACACGATTTAGCTAATCACTTACCGTAACTAACCCTATCATTTACACCGTACCGTAGCGTATGTTAGTAGCCTGCTTGCTCATACGCCGTTGATCATGTACTTAGCTGCAATTCGTAAAGATCAATTTTCTTCTATTATTGACATGTTTTGTCCTGGCTGCATTTCATCATTGGTATTTTGCAGCGAAAGAGTATGTAGTCTAATGGTTACAAGAGCCTGAGGTGAGGTCTTGGATTCGACTCCACGTGAGAGCGAATTTTTTAAGATTTAACAGTATTGTACTTTCAGTGGTAGGGAATACTCTCGTTGACAGCGAAGCGCTAGTGGTGACTTCGTCAATCTTGAGAATCTGCTGGCTCAGTCTTCGAAGATGTTCATATAAGTAGGGTGTGCCTACATGTATTCATAGGGATGATATGCGTGCGTTGCGAGTGCCTGAATTGTACGTGTAATCGTAAAAAAAAAAATCATTAGTATTTTGCAAACGGCAATAGAACTTTGGGTACACGCAGCAAAGAATACATAATGGTCCCTGTTGGAGGATAGCGTAGCATTGGTTCTTCCGACTATATATTAGAGGCAATGATTCCCTCTCAAAAAAAGACCATCCTCCACTCAAATATAGAGTTAGGCCATTATGTTTGAAATAGTTAGAATAAAAAAAAGTCATGCCAAATTTGATCATCGCATCAAACTTCTTGACACCATATTTCATTGCATAACTTTTTTTTCTAACTATTTCAAACATAATATATAACCGTGGCAGCAAAGCAAAAGGTACTCTCTCTGTTTTAATTATATGATACCGTTGATTTTTTTGTTCAACTTCGACCAATAATATATATATATATATATATATATATATATATATATATATATATATATATATATAAATAATTAGTTGCTTAATGTGAAATATATATTGTTAGTCATCAAAAGCACTTTAAGAACTTATACATTTAACTATTTGCACAAATATTTATGAATAAGACGAATGGTCAAAGTAACAAAAGAAATCAACGGTGTCATATATTAAAAAACGGAGGGAGTATATATATATATATGTGAAACATTAGCTAACATTATCTTTCGCCCTAACTTTCATTGTCTTTTTCTTTTTGCAAAGTGTGGCATTGCCACAGCGAGATCACCGGCCACGGCTGTGCCATACTAGGCAGAAAAGTTAAAGGTTTCCAGCAATTTGTGTCTTGCATCCACCCCTTAAATCTCAACAATTTGCAAATTTCACTTTTTAGCAAAAATATGATTTCCATACACATAATGACAGTGAAACAGGAGGGTGTTTTATACAAATCGGGGCCACGTAGCGTCATGGCCTGCGTAATCCCCCCCCCCCCCCCCCCCCCCCCCCCCCCCCCCACTGCTTATCCCCTAATCCCGAGCCGAGCCTCCGGTGACGACGAGTGCGCGCTGACGCGAGCACAAAGGAGACACGCACCCACTCCCTCCCTCAAAGAACACGCGCACACAGCACCGCACGGCACGAGGAGAAAAAGGGCGGAGACACAGAGAGGGAAAGAGTCGCCGGGCGAGAGCGGAGGCCCGAGTCGGCGGAGAAAAAGAAGGCCCCGCCGGTCGCTTCGCCCGCAAGGCATCCATCTCGCGGCCAGGTAAAAGTTCATTCCTTCCGCTGCAGTTCGAGCTCAATTTAGTGGAGTTTTGAAGCTGGTTCTGTTGTGTTTGAAGACTGGTTCTTGCTTTTCGTTGGATGGTCTTGAGCGTGCGGTCTACCACAGTTCAAAAGGTTTCGAGTGATTTCGGCTGACTGTTGAAACCTTTCGCGACCGAAATCAAATCAATAGGTGTTTTTTTTTGGATTTTGCTTTTATGGGTTTGGAGTTGGTGTGGCGTGCAAATTAGCTCCTAATTATGCCACCTCATCTAATGTAAAATTTGATTCTTTTAAAAGCTATCGGTGTGCGATTGCATCATCTAGCGGTGATCAGTGGAGAGAATATGAAATTCCCTGATTCAAAAGCAACATCGTCAACTTAGGAGGTAACTGAATTGTTATTTCACTTATCTTCTTGGCTCAACTTAGCTGTGGTTCAGAATGGTTAAGCTAACCTAATACTTACGGATTATGATGTCAGTCATGACAAGCACCGAAATTTAGACCCTTAACGAAATTTCAGTGACTTCATAGTTAAGAGACGAGGTGGTCACATGAATTGAGCTCATTGGCCCAGCATCAATCAACTTGTTTGGTCATGATGTTTTCCTTTGCTTTGGGCTTTAGAAGTTCCTGCAAAAAATTTTCTTGTCATTTGTTGGAAAGATGATGTACACGAAAGAGGTTAGGTGGAGCAGCTGCTGAGTAACTGCAGATACAAAAAGCGGTTTGGTAACTTCATTGGCTCATTGCAGTTGTTGACAGTGATTATTGCATACAGGAGCAGATCGTAGTTCTTCTGTTTTCGCTGTTATGCATTGGAATATCTCCACTTTACTGCACACAGGAATTTTTATGGATTGTTGCATGATTTACACATGAAAGCGATGATTCATAACTAGTGACAATGCAATATTTTGACTTTTTATACTGTATTGTTTTTTCCTATAAAACTATTGGTCACGAGTCATGACAAGGTGGTTTCAGATATGAGCATGTTATTTTTCATTTGCTTGCAATTTTGGTACAGCTCATGTTACATAAACTGATGCGTCTTGTCTGAAAAAATTTTCAGGAGAAAAAACCCCTGCGATATTGGGGATGGAGTTGAGTAACCCTGCTAATTAAACTAGCTGAATAGTCTTCTCTATATACATCTTCATCAGCAACAGGATTTTGCCACCAATTTTTGCAATTCCATGGAAGTAGTTGAAAGTAATGGTCATGTGGAAACAAGACTACATGATGCCGAAAATCCAGCTCAAGCTCCTGCTGAGGGTCCTGATACAACCTTGAAAATTGAAGACAAGTTATCATGCAATTTGACAAAGCAGCAGGAGGAATTGGAGTCTCCTATAGGGCACACTGTAATTTCATCAACAGAAAAGCCCTCACACTTAGGGTGTCCTGAGGCCTTTGATAGTTCTTCGAAAGATGAGGCGGATCATGATACTTCAACAAATAAGACTGAAGTGAAAACTATATCTGAAAATGGTTCAACAGGTGTGAATACTATGCTAGCAGCTGAAATGAAATCTACACAAGATGATAAGAATTATCATGAGAACATTGCTGACACCCCAAAAAGGAAAGCAATATCAGAAAAAAGATCTGAAGGCTCATATAGGGGTATTGTTGACACTACTGCACCCTTTGAGTCTGTGAGAGAAGCCGTCACCAGGTTTGGGGGAATTGTTGATTGGAAGGCCTACAAAGCTCAAACATTAGAGGTAATGTCTCTTTGTTTTATACTGCATATGGGTCATGGTCGGAGATGGATAGTCTTGCTTATATGCATTTCCATCCCTGAACAGAAGGTTTGTTTTATGTAGAGACGCAGGGTCATACAACTGGAACTTGAAAAGGTTCAGCAAGATATTCCACGATTAGTGGATGATTGGGAAGCTGCTGAGGAGGCTAAATCACACGTTATTGAAGAACTAGAGAAAACTAAGAGAGTTGTTGAGGAGCTGAAGCATATGCTGGAGAGGGCACAACTTGAAGTGGACCAAGCCAAGCAAGATTCTGAACTTGCCCAGCTTAGAGCACAAGAAATGGAGCAGGGGATTGATGATGACGCTAGTGTAATTGCCCATACTCAGTTGACAGTCGCCAAAGAAAGACATGAAAAAGCTGTTGAGGAACTGAAGTTGGTAAAAGAGGAGTTGAGATCAACGCGTGAACAATATGGTATCTTAACCACTGAAAGGGATGTAGCAATCAAAAGAGCTGAGGAGGTTGTTTCTGCGGCGAAGGAAACCGAGAAGCAAGTGAAAGAACTCACTTTAGAACTTATTGCTTCTAAAGAGTCTCTTGAGTTGGCCCATGCCGCACACCATGAGGCAGAAGAACACAGACTAGGGGCAGCTCTGGTAAAAGAGCAGGATTGCCTGGCTTGGGAGAAAGAGTTGCAGCAGGCACAAGAAGAGTTTCGTCAACTCAACGAGCAAATTCTATCCAAAACTGATGTGGAATCCAAAATTGATGAAAATATGCGCAAGCTACTTAGTCTCCAAAATGAGCTAGCTGCCTATATGGAAAGCAAATTGAGTGAAGAATCTGGAGTGGTTCAGGAGCAAGGTTCTGACGAAGCAAAAGAAATTAGTAGGTCGATTAAGCAGGCTCTAGCTTCAACAAGAAAGGAGCTTGAAGAGGTCCGAGAGAAAATAGAAAAAGCAAAAGATGAAGCCAACTTGGTAAGAGTTATTGCTGAATCGCTCAGGTCAGAGCTTGATAAGGAGAAAGCTTCACTTCTCACATTGCAGCAGAGAGAGGGTATGGCATCAATCACAGTTTCTTCTCTAGAAGCTGAGCTCAACAGCACGCAGCAAGAGATAGAAATAGTGCACAAGAAGGAAGCTGAGACCAGGGAAAAAATGGCGGAGCTTCCAAGGATGTTGCAGCAAGCAGCCCAGGAGGCAGAAGATGCCAAGATTGCAGCCCATTTGGCACAAGAAGAACTGAGAAAGGCCAAGGAAGAAGCTGAACAAACCAAATCTGCTGCAACAACTGCAGATATCCGGTTGCGTGCAGTTTTGAAAGAAATAGAGGCGTCTAAAGCATCTGAGAGGCTAGCACTGGTGGCAGCTCAAGCGATGCAAGAGAGTGAGGAGGCAAGAAGTGTTGGTGACTCTCCTAGGGGAGTAACACTTCCCATTAGCGAATATCATGCTCTTAGCAAGAGGGTTCATGAAGCCGAAGATCTTGCAAATGAGAGGGTGGTAGCAGCCTTGGCACAAATAGAGCTAGCCAAAGAGTCTGAATCAAGGAGTCTCGAGAAACTACATCAAGCATCCAAGGAGATGGCCCAAAAGAAGGATGCCCTTCAAATCGCATTGGAGAGGGCTGACAGGGCAAATAAGGGGAAACTTGGTGCTGAGCAGGAGCTAAGAAGATGGAGAGCGGAACATGAACAGCGTCGAAGAGCTCATGACACTGCAAAACATGCAGTTAATCCTGTGAGCACTCCACCTAGGACATTTGTTGAGCACAAGGGCTTATATCAGGAAGATGAATTACTTACAGATCCAAAATTGCACAAGACAACTAATAGCATGGATCACTCTTCATCAGCCCTGAAGTTACAGAAAAAGAAGTCATTCTTACCTCAGATGCCCGCCCTTTTGTCTAGAAAGGCTCAGACATAAACATAAGAAACTTTCTGTGTACAGACAGTGTTACTGTATATTTTGTAAAATGTACATGGTGTAAAGTTACATGAGTTTGTTTACCATACCATGTAAGTAGTTTTAAACCCTTTGAGCCGTACTGTACCTCTTGGTTTGCTGTTTTTGGGGAAATGTTGCTACTTAAGGGCTGCGTTAGTTTGGCCCCTGCCCTGTTAAGTCTTATTATTCGGTTTCTCCTTTACAACGATTTGATTGTCAGCCGTGAAATATGTTGAAATCTGAATCGATGATTCGTCCTTTGCAACACAATATTATCGGACATGTCAGGTGCCTCATAATGCATACTTTCCAAGGAATTTGGATCATGCTATATCGTTTCAGACAAGGCTTTTGATAGTTAAGCAGTGGAACGGAGTCAAGATTCAGAGGATTGTGAATATCATGTCCTGTCAAAACTGTACAATAGAATGGCTACACAGATCAGACGGAAGTTGAGAAACTTGTACTTGCCCTCGACAAATACAAGGATCAGAATCACTGTCTGATGGTTCAGTGAACAACTGAAAGAAATGCTGCCTGACCAAAAAAAGAGTAAAGAACTACTAACTTTTAACTTCTATTCTATACCATAATCATCAACTTTATAGAATTCAACACCCCCCCCCCCCCCCCCAAAAAAAAAAACGCCTACTTATGCAGGAGGAACTAGTACTGTTTCAGTGTTTCGGTTCTAGTTTTCAGTTAAATATTATGGTGACAGGTGAAATTAGGAAAGTGTGTGCGTATGCCTCAATATACTTCAAAGGAGTTGTTGAATTCACAAGTGTTTCCTAAAAAGGTAAATTTGCTTACATATTACAATTACTAGGCCAAACTGTGTATACAAGAATTTTTTCGAAGTTTGATGACAAGAACCAAATTCAATAAGAAACCTTACAATAAGATTCAAAATTCAGTAACACCGTTCAAGTACAATAAGAAAGCAAGACTTTAAGAAGAAAAGGGATAAATGTTTGTTAGAAACTGTTAGTACAATAGTACAACTGAAGAGTTGTGGTGCAAATAAAAAAATTATGTTAGTGAACCTAATGTGTCAGTATACACACTGCAAAAGAAAAAAAAGAAAAGAAAGGACAATGCCTCTAGGTGAGAGATGACTGGTATTCACAAATGAGCCGAGTCATACAGGCTTGAAAATCAGTAGCAGAAGGCAGCAAAACTTAAGGCTACCTGTTCATTTGAACCTAGAGGTCAGTTATAGCCTCTCCGAACAGATAACCATGATAACAGTAGTACGAGCCCAGACTTGAACCTTCTAAAGAATAAATGCGGTGCCTCATATAAATTACACCATGAGTTTCTATCATCTGTACCGATGACCATCATGTTCTTCCAGTTTGATAGGAATTTAGTAAGGAAAATTACTGAAACTGCCTCCCTTGCATTGACATTGATGAGTTTACTTCATTTGTTAGTACTGTTGTAAGAGAGAGTTAGTGTATATGAACCAATGTATAGAAGGCCGTCCCGGAAGGCTACTTATGCACAGGTTGGACAGCAGATTGAGAATCTGGAAATAAGGAGTAAATCAGGATTCACCATATTTTAGTAACCTGTATAAAAATAAAGTTATAGTTTCTGGGTAAAGATGTTCTTACTCGTCGAATGTAGCTTCCCTTCCATAGCCTCCTTTTTTACTTGACAAGAGGAACAGAGAAAAGGACCACCCCAGGGGTCAACTCTTGAATGCTTTGGCATGTTACCATGAACAGAGATGCCCTCACCAGGTTTCATCTCCAATTGGCAGACTGCACAAGCATGTAACTTGAACATATTTCCTGCTGGATAGTTCATATTCAACCTGTGGACCAATTAAAACCGCTTAGGCTCATTTACATACAGTGTCTAGTCCGTGTTTGAATATTAATGTTGTTAGATGCATCTACTGCCTCCTACTCCTATACATATACATAAATACAAATGCTGCCACGACATAGCCCTTAGTTATCAAGTATCAGATCGGATGTATCCAGCACACCGAAACAAAAACTGACCTTCGAGCAAGCATTGCAGAGCCCTCCTCATATATTTCCTCCACAACATCAGGTTCCAAACATCCCCTGTCCATCTGATCTTCAGACATTTCATCAGAGGGCCTCCGACGGAACAAAGCTATGATGCCTCCTTTCCCATGCCTCTTTATTGGCGGGCTCAACTTTTCTGGAGGCAGTATGTCAACTACTATGCATGTAGTGTCATCACGTAAACCCTTTGAAGTCACAGCTTCCTGGATAACAAAACCATGACTTGTGATCTAAAGCTAATAAAACATGTAATATCGATCAGACATACACCTGGGATGCAAACGTATATCTTTACCTTAACAATTCGATTAGCAGCAGCTTCAGCTGGCAGCCCCCTGGTGTAGTTCAGAGCTTCTTGGAAGCGAAGTGCATCCCAAACACCATCACTAGCAATGACAAGCCGCCCTCCGGCATTGGACAGCTGCAATATTTTTATGAATCAAACTTCAGAATTAATTAACTCGTTCACATGTTTATTAGATTAGCTTCTTTCAGGCTTCAGATGAGATACTGCTGCTCTATGATTGGTGTCAACTATCTAATAACAGAAAGAATCTTTTCCGTCACTGCGCTGATATAACAAATTCATATGGACTGCTCACCTTTACTTGCTTCACATGAGGGACAGGTACAATAAATTCCCCAACATCGAGATCACCAATTGACCTTGATAGACACAAGCCTCCTGGCCAGCATCTGAGTGGACCAATCTGAAGAATGATTGCAGAGGAAAAGGTGAATTCATATTGCCCCTGAAATTACATGAATGACCAGCTTGGTAACTGACAAAGAAAGATAAAGAAAACCAGCATACCCCAGCACCCCCAGCAATGTTTATTCTCCCAACTTCACCGCCGCTTGCTGTTACACGCTCCACCCTGCAGTTATGGACCTTCAGTTAATCATATATATTTAAGGATATTGTAGGGACAAACTAAGCCTGGATATATGGACATACTCCTCTTCATTAGCATCCAGGCGGTGATCAGCTGACAGAAAGTATACTGTGCCTTCAGCAGATTCTAGAATACAGCGCGAGTCACCAACTGATGCTACAGTGACAACCCATCCATCTATTATAACAAAGGTCACCGTGGTCCCTGAACGTGCCGCTGAAAACATAGTAAAAGTCAGTTTGGTACCAGTTTTTGGTTTAAAAACAAAATGCATTGCTGGTTATAGATTATGTTAGATAAATCACAATATTAGAGCATATCAGATTAAGGAAAGATAAATACCTTTTGTTTGGAAGTCTTTATCTGTTTTCACAAAACCAGCAACTAGTGCCCTTGGCAATGCAGCTGTCCACTCCTCACTTGTAAGATTTGGAGGAATAGCAGCCAACACATTGTTTAAGAGGTTCTCCCGGGTGTATATGGCAGCTGCAGGCCCATTGTGGCCATCAAAAATCTGAAGGGAAAAGAAACCAGAATGAATAGTTCGAGTGAGATATGCAACAACTTCAATTGGTGCAAGGAAAGATTAAAAATTGGAAAATAAATAGTTTAATGAGTTATCAAAAGAAATTTTCATTATGGCTGACTTGGACATCTATACTCCTAATTTATTTTATTCTTGTCTAAAGATTAAGTTGATCTGACATACAAAAATTTCTAGGACCAGGTTCACATTGCCAACTGCTGGAAGGTTGAAGGATCTAAAACAATAAGACTCCATTTTAATATTCCTAAGCTAGTGGTCTTCTGACCACCGAAATGATAGAATCAAGACAATTAAGACTAGTAAAATATCAGCTGACATATGTCCCCATGTGCCTTGATGCCAACACACCGCAAAATCAGGTCTATCAATCATGCTACTCTATGCAAAAGACAAACAGGAAACCGCCATGTTAAGCACAAGGTTCACTGATGGAAAATACTGAAGCTAAAGAAGCGAAGGTGCCTCGCAAAAGGAAATGAGAATTAAATAAGGTCACGAAATGGCGCTTTAACATCAACACATTCTGACTTACAACATATGAAACAACCAAAAAAATAAAGGCCAAACAAATATGAATGCCAGTAGGTGCTATGACAAGAAAAATATCTACAAGACTTTCAGTCGGTCCACCTCAAGTTGCTGGCATTACCACAGCAATTACTGGCAAATTGTACAAGGGACTAAAAATTTCTGAGAAAATTAATGCTATTGAACACAAGACAAAAAAAGAGAAAAGAACACAGCCAGTGAATCATTTACCGCGAACACCGAGATGCCGTCGTCGTCACCCGCAATCTCACCGCCGACGCTGCCGTCCTCCGCCGGGCTGCGGTGGCGCTTGGGCACGAGAAGCGTGAAGTCTTCCCCTTTCTTGGTCTTGTTGGCTTCCCCGAACAGGATGTCCGGCTTCTCCACCTTCTGGTTGTGGAGCTCCCGCTTGAGGAGCACGGCCAGCGGCACGCCGGACCCATCCACCTCGGCGTGCACCTCCATCAAAGCCTGACCTCCAAATCCTTCAACCCCAATTCACCGGTTCTCGGAGGAATTGGGCGGAGATGGATCTGGCACAAGGCGAGAAACGCAAGAAAAAGCTTCTAAAACATCAGCTTTCGAACGGATCAACCAAGAACTCCGGCACAACCGATGAAAGAATTATTTTTTTCCCTCAGCCACAACCCAATCCCCGCCCAAGAAACCGAAATCCCTCGGGAAACGACGGCGAATCTCCACGCCCTATTCGCCTACAGCGGCATGGATCCCAGTACCAGCTGTTTCTCCAAGGAACAACAAGGGCATTGGCCGAATCGGACCGAATTCCCCCACGAACCGCGAAAGCTGGAGGCAAAGAAACCGCCGCTACTTATTCTGGAGGACGGAGTGGGGGGCCGCGAATGCGATCGGGCTGGAGGGATTGGGAATTCGAGAGGGAAGGGGAGGGGGGGAGGTCAGGGTAGCTGGCTGGAGGGATTGGGAATTCGAGAGGGAAGGGGAGGGGGGGAGGTCAGGGTAGCTGGAAGGGGAGGAAGTGGGAGGGAGGAATTAGTTAAAAGCCGTTATGGGAGGGCAGAAGCGCCTCAACGTGCGCGCCAGGAAGGATGGGCGCCTCAGCATCGAGCTGTCCAATTAATTCTTGATTACGCCGCCGAGAGATTATCCGTTACCTAATCTTCCTTTTAAAATTTCTCCGAATACAGATTGGTGCATCTTGTTTAGAAATGTTTTATCAATTCGATTCGATTGGTGTATAGATGTCGGGATCATTGTACATTGTGCTGAATTATTACTTTTTTTAGCGAGAATATGCGGCTGGAGTGTTTGCGAAATTCCCAATTGTTTTAAGTTGCTTTCCATTAAAAGAATAATTATGCATAGTCTAATTCCATTTGTCCGTGTTTTTCTGTAACTTACATCATTATGAAACTTTTGAAAATATCATTGATGTAGAGGTCATGATTCACAAGTAGGTTTAAACAAAAAGAAAAAAGAAAAATCGACACAATTGCAACCAACACTTTGAAATTATTTTTTAATCAAAATTATTTGGTTAGTAAAAATGGTTAGTTAAATTCATCGACATTATCTCAGCTTTTGATATTTAAAAACCTAAACCAAAACATTTTTATGTATAGTAGTATTATTTTATATCTTTGATGGTATAGCTACTTAACTGTTTATTGTATTCAAAAGAGATTTGCGAAAGGAGACTTTTTTTTACTATTTCGATTATATTGTTAGTGTAAGATTATGAACTTACTATGACATAATAATCTATATATCAAATTTGTATATGCTTTAAATTGATACAGGTCAAGTAAGATCTGTACACTGATTATGCTGTTGTAGTGCTGCTGATGATGTAGATATTCAGGTTTCAAATATGCTATATTTTACTATACGCTGAAGTCCGAATGCAACCAATCATCAGGTTTTTAAAAGTCCAACACAGGCATTCCAATTTAAAATTTATTTGATTGCTATTGATTCAAGACGAGCACGGTTTTTAGAACTTTATTTACATAACTGACAGTACATACGTAGTGATGGGTGCAGTAGTTAGTTACGGTGGAGGCAAGCAAGAAACGGTGAATGGGATCAGGTGAATGACAAAAGCACTCGTACAGAGATGGATGAGGATATAGTCGCCAGATTTTTATTTTCAACATAAAAGGATTAAACCACATTATTAGAGATAGAGAGTTAACGTGAGTAGCGGGAAAGACAGCTCTGTATTGCTACGGGTGACACCAGGAACCGATGTAGAACAACAATGTAAGCATTATGCGTCTCCTATGACCGCGGTTGCGCCATCGCCAAGTTATATACTACTTATACATATGTCTCCCAAGGCATGTAGTTCCTTCAACAAAAAGAAGATCAATCTATTCTATCGACGAAGCTTGTTCGACGTGTCGAGATGGCGCAACCTGACAGCGTTGCTATTTCTTTTGTGATCCTTGTTTTGCTGCTTCCATCGCCGTGCGTCGGCAAACCTGACCACTGCATCACGAAGCCATCGATCTGGAGCTTTGAGGCCACCAAAGGCGTCAGTGGCACCGTTCACAAGAGCCACACACTCTACCCTCTCAAGATCCCGCTGTTGGTCGACGTTACCGGCGTCAAAAGCCTTGCCTTTGATCGCTGGGACCACGGCCCCTACGTCGGCATCTCCGACGGTCGCATCCTCAGGTGGAACGGCAAAGTCATTGGCTGAACGACGTTCGCGTACAACGCCAATTACAAGAAGATCGTCAACTGGACGATGTCCCCTTTACGGACAAACGTGACGGAGCAGCCCTTCTGCGGCTGCTTGCTCGGGCTGCAGTTCAACGCCAAGACCGTGCGACCTGTACATCACTGACGCTTACTTGGGGCTGATGCGTGTTGGCCCACGCGGCAGTAAGGCCGAGGTGCCGGCTACCATGGTCGACGATGGCAAGCCGCTCCGCTTCGTCAACGGCCTCGACGTCGATTAGGCGATGGGCGACATGTACTTCACAGACAACAACCTCAACTTCATGAACATTGTCCAAATCATCTTCTACCGCGACGTGACGGGGCAGTTGCTCAATTACGACACGCGGACTAAGAAGTCTATGGTGCTCTTGGCAAGCCTGCGGTACCCGAACGACGCGGCGTTGAGGAGCGTCCGGACGCACGTCGCGGTGGTGCACACGGGGCCGTACCATGCGTCCAGGTACTGGCTCGAGAGGACCTAAAGCAGGGAAGTACGAGCTCCTAGCCTGACGGCGTTTGTCGACAAAGTCCGATGCCTCTTCAGAGAGGCTACTGGGTTCAGGCTCAACATGAAGAAACTCTGCTACAACGGTTCGGGGACGGTGTGGGCAGATCCTGACATCAAACACTTGGTCAGCGTCTGAGTCGACGCCAATGGCATGGTGATCGAGGAGATGACACAACGTCTCAGACATCACCCTCAGCGAGGCTACGGAGAAGGGTGACTCGACTATGTCAGCTTTGTTCATCTTGCTCTTAGCTAGAAAGCATGCATCATTAAGTAATAGATCGATTAGATTGAATTAACGCGAGCGTTGGCGGACTCGAGAAGTGAGCTGAGAAAATGTTTTTTTATTTTTTTTAAAAATAAAGATAAATTATTACTCTTGAGTTTGTTTTTTATATTTACAGTAGTTACCCTAAACTGTTCTCGGGCAGCCGGTACAAGCACGTAAACGCCCGTGGGAAAACGTAAACGAGGATCGCCCGGGCTTATTGCGTTTACATGCTGTTTGCCTGTGTGAGGGAGTGATGAAAAGTTGCCAAAGCGGATAACCCATGCCGCTCGTCGCCGCCGTCGCCTCGGCGGTCGCGCCGCCTCCACCCCGGCGACAGGCCCCACTCCGCTCCGTCCACCTTCCCAGAGCCGGACCACTATCCTTAACTGTCCCCCGCTGCTCCCAGTCCCCTTCGGCCCCGGCGGCGGAGGCGCCGCCGCAGGCGACGGCGAAGCCCAAGCCGCAGCGGTACCCCAAGCAGTACCCCGGTGAGGCGGTGGGAGTCGCCGAGGAGATGCGGTTCGTGGCTATGCGGCTCCGCAACCCCAAGCGCACCACCATCAAGGACAAGGAGGGGGAGGATGCGGGCGCGGGAGGGGAGACGTCGGAGGACGAGGATGACGACGTGAACAAGGAGCACGCGGAGGAGGAGGAGGGCGAAGTCGTGGAAGGGGATTGGGTGCCGAGCATAGAGGGGTTCGTCAAGTACCTGGTGGACAGCAAGCTTGTCTTCGACACCATCGAGCGCATCGTCGCCGAGTCCACGGACGTCGCCTGTGAGTAACAATTTTCTTATCCATTCTGTGCCTGTACTACTACTGTTTCGATTGAAACCTAGATTGCCTGGACTAATTTTCGTGTTCCGGAGTCTCGAAGTTACATTTGTGGCGGTCATTGTCATCATTGAGTGTGTGTACGTTGGTGGAATTTATATAAGTTTAGCTTTGCACTGCATCTTTATGATGATATATTTCTTCTTGGCAATAGAGTTGTGACGATATTGTGGCACTATTGGCCCCTATTCTCAAAGAATTGTTCACTTAGATTTTGGTTGACGGTAAGATGGCGACGGGCATACAGTATAAGTACGTTTGGGGGGCACATTCTGACGGTAGGAATGACCTTTGTAGTGCCAAGGTGGAGATATGTTGCAGACTATGTAAAATGTTGGAGTGTTTGACACATTCTGGAGTTTGGTTTGTAGCCTTGTTATGTGCTTGTGGTGTTTCAGTCCAAAGTTTGATAATTGGACAACCATGTTGATGAGTTCCAATTGTTAATTCCTTTTTCTGTGTGAGTGTGTTTACTGAAAATGGTGTAGAATGCATTCTGAGCAGCACAATTATATATGTTCTCAAGTTCTGGTCATATAGTGACCATCATGCGATTCACTCGGTCTTACTCAAGTTTTGTAGTGTGCTTCAGATTATACTATCATTAGGATGCTTCCAAACAACTAGGTTGAACTTGTTACTCATGTTAATGCACTTGAGCATTACCTTGCATAGGTTTTAGTAAAATGTCTTGACTTCTTCTCACCCCAAAAAGGTGCGAAAACAAATTTTAGCATCATGAACCAACAGCTGTGACGCCTTTGTCTGTCAAACACCTCAACCAGTAAGCATTTTTGTCGTATGTGGAAGGCCCAGAGCTTGCAGTATTGCAATCTAGTGCCTGTTGGAAACTGTAGAATTAATGAAACAGAAATCGAATCTAATTACTCGCATATTATTAATTTTAATGTTCATTCAGATGTTTACTTCAGGAAAAGTGGTTTGGAGCGTTCAGAGAGCATTGCGAAAGATTTGGAGTGGTTCCGAGAACAAGGGATTGCAATTCCAGAGCCGAGCCCTTCTGGAACGACATATGCAGCTTATCTGACTGAGCTGGCGGAGAGCAACGCCCCTGCCTTCCTCTCCCATTACTACAATATCTATTTTGCACATACAACTGGTGGTGTGGCAATAGGTAACAAGGTAATTCCCGCCCTAAATTCAATCTCCAGTACCATCGCCTTTTCAATTATCATGTCAATGATCCTTGACGACACCAATATGCTAACTTGCTAAGGTGTATAACATTCACTTTGCGATCTCAGTGGTACATTTATTATCTCTCATCTGGGTGTGAGATTATTTAGGTTCTACAACTCACATGAAGTGATGATGTAATTGAACTGGTCATGAATTGTCCATGTTTTTTTTTTGGAAATAAAGAGAACACGGGATCTTCGTTCTTAATTAAATATGAATAATATAATAGTAACATAGTCTGTGTTCTCTGTGACATTTGGCATACTATTAGTGTGGCAGTAGTCGCTTGTTGAGGCACCAGGTGCCTGCCACTTGTCATGCTCTCTGCCTGTTGACCGGCATGTCATATTATGGGTCTTGCACCACCCTTCTCAGACTGATGATTACCATCATCTATTGAGATGCTAGTGTCGAGGTAAGTTTAGGTTGGTAACCTCTGACAACTGTGAACATGTTCAGTAACTTGATTCTGAATGAGAACTCGACTGCTCGATGTAGAAATTATGGAGGTACAGAGGGATGGGGACTGGGCTAGTGAATAAAATCCAGTTGGGTCGTATACATGAAGCCGGCCCAACTTGGTTGTGCACCCATTGATTTTGGGTGTGGCCACAGGCTACATAGCAAAACAAATTACTTATTTGGTACAAATGGACATTCCTGGTTTGCAAGTCATATTCGTGCTTTACGTCCTTACTTGGAGGCACCTCATCTAGACCATTCATGGTTTCGTGCAAGGTTCAAAATCTCTCCATCATCGTTTTATGTTTTGTTGTACTGTTACAGCTTTCCGTGCTCTCGTACATACACTGCCTTTGGATTTTATCGAGTCTCTGATGGAGCATTATTTATTTGTAATAGATCTCCCAGAAAATTCTGGAAGGGAGGGAACTGGAGTTTTACAAATGGGACACTGATGTTGAACTTTTGCTTAAAGATGCCAGGGAGAAGCTCAATGAGCTTAGCAAGGTACGTATCCATAACGATTCTCCTGCTTCAGTTTTAAGTTTCATCTGATTATCCCATCCGTTGTGTTGTGCAGCACTGGACTCGGAAGGACAGGAACTTGTGCTTGAAAGAAGCTGGGAAATGCTTCCAGCACCTGGGAAAGATGGTCCGCTTGATCATCTCATGAGCCGTTATGCGTGGTTAATTACTGACTAATCTCACTGCATGTTTAGCGGATTTGTTCTCGAAGATGGTGATAACAGCTAGAGTATTATGCTGACTTGAAGCTTACTGCAGTTATTTTTTAGGAATGCAACGCTGCTGACTCATCAGCTAATAGTATGTCAGAAGTGTGAAGGATCTTTGTGTTTCTTAAGATGGAGCTGATCAGCCAGCATTATGTATGTTAGATTTCGAAATGGCAGGCCGCACTACATTTTCTTTTTCGGCGTGCATTCTTGCAGCAACTTTGCTCTGTGCAAAGCTGTAGATTCTTGATGTGTCAGGATGACCTGAGCTGCTGACTGCTGTTGGATCGTGCCATCCAAACGAGCACGACCTGAGCTGCTGACTGCTGTTGGATCGTGCCATCCAAACGAGCACTATGCCGAATGTATAGCCTGATGAACATGTAGACCATGCCTGATATATTAGCGTTTATGTATTAATCCGTTGATCTCTGATGCCTACACGGCTATGAAGGTCTGGGAGTTCATAGCAAGACCCATGCTTTCAGAGATGATAGTGCAAGTTTGGTAATTTTGCACTGTTGTTACCGAGCTTTTGCCTGTTTTGAGATAAACCTTTTGATTGTCCCCTAGCATGGCACGCTGATAGAGCAGGGTCATACAGTTAATAAAACTAATTGTCATGGTCATTGTAGTGATTTGTACATTTGAAAATGGTGGTACGTGCACGTCACGTCAATGCTAAAAAACCGAGTACATTTGAATTAGCCTCCATGGGCCCTGATCTAGGCCAGCTGCTGCAGGTCCTCCGCTGGCCGGGCCCCAGGGACCATGCAGCTCAATGGACTTGGTCCTGTTTCAAAGACACAACAGTCAAAAAAAAAAAAAAAAGGGAGATTTGCAAAACCGGACTCTTTTCAAAGTTTAATTCTGAAAATGGACCGGTTTTTACCACTTTGCAAGAATGGACCTTTTTTTCGAATCCAAAGCAGCCGTTTGCCCCTCTTTTGTCTGTCTGTTAACTAGCACGTTGTTTTGGAATGGAAAAAGTCCAGATTTAGTCCCCTAACTCTTCACAGGGTTTAATTTTGGTCTCTCAACTCCAAAACCGGATAGAAATAGTCCCCCAACTGTTAAAACCGGATAACATTAGGTCCTCAGAATGTTTTGTGAGTGGTTTTCGTTTAGATGGCACCTGAAAATCATGCCATTGCCACATATATAAATCTTCTTTCTCTTCCTTGCTTGAGAAATACTCCTATGTGATCAATTAGTGCTTTGTTGCCTCTCTTCGGAGTTCGGAGGCATTAGAGCGGTCAGGGCCGCTGCCGCTCGCCTGTCCGTGGGACAACACCAAAGCTCTAAGTGCCTCCTGTGCTTCACCTTCTCTGGATTCAAGATTTCACGATCAATTTGCTCCCTGGCATCATTTGACGAGCTACAACTGCAAGCTACGAGCAGTGTGTTGGGTTGTAGTAGCATTCGGCGGCGTGCTTCATTGGTGGAGTTGTGGCAGCTGGTAATTCGGTGGTGGCCAGCAGCGAGCTCCATGTCTTTGGTCCATGTTTAGTCCTAGGCGGAGCCCATTTTCATGGACGACTGTGTCGACCGCGGTTAATCGAAGCTATGGCTCTGTTCTTGAATTGAAACCGTCATTAAAACCGGCTTGAGGACATAATTTACATGGTTTGATTAGTTAAGGGACTACTTATGCCTGGTTTTGAAGTTGAGGGACTAAAATCAAACCAAGAGAAGAGTTAGGGGACTAAAATTAGACTTAATCCTTTTGGAATTGAAAAAAAGAAAGAAAACGATTGGAAAATGCAAACTGACCATAGTGCCCTCCCTTCATCGGTCTCATCCGAACAGACGGCTCCGACTCCATCTCCCCGTCTCCCTCCTCTGTTCGGCTCCGATGGCGGCGGCGCTGGCTGGTGTGGGCTGCGGGCGCGGCGCAGGCTGGGGATGAGGGCTGCAGGCGCGGCGCCTATGCTGGCGGGGCGGGCTGCAGGCGGCGCAGGCTTGAGGCGTGGGCTGTCGGGGCCATGTACTCCTCCCCGTCCACGCTGCAGCAGGCTCCGGCGCGGTCCCAGCGCCACAGCAGCAGAACGCGATGTCGCTCGCCAATTTCTCCACAGCGCCGCCACCGCAGCCCGCCGGCGTCGCAGCCAAACGGCTGGGCGACCGCAGCCATGGCCCTCGAGGACATGTTCCTGCCCGAGCTCCTCCTCGCCGACGAGTTCCCGTCTGGCGACCTCGTCTTCGGCGGCAGGTTCAGGACGCTGCTGCTGCAAGACCGAGCGGCGTCGTCGCTGCAAGAGCTCTCGACGTGCTACTTCCCCAACGTGCAGGCGGAGATGTGGACCGCCGCTGCGGAGATAAAGCCGCCGGCCGGCCTGTGCCACAGTTTGACATGAGATGAGAGAGTCCGCACTAACGCTCGCTTGCTCCAAGCGCGATCGAGTGCATGCGTTCGCAAGATTCACATGGCTAATCTCCATCTAGTTCTTGTTGGCTCTCTCTCTCTCTCTCTCCAGTTGTTCTAAAATATAATCAAATTTCATCAAATTCGGTTGCATATTGATTCAAATATATCTAAAATTCTGTACATGACATGATTGCGTTATCAGAAAACAAGGGTGAATTTGTAAAAGTTAAAAAGGAAAACATGTCCAATCTTGCAAAAGGTATTCTAGTCTTTTCCCAACAAATTTAACACCGTTAAAGTCTCCTAGCAGAATAGGGGCAATTCAATGCTTCAGATTCGAAAAACAGGTCCGATTTTGCAAAGTCTTAAAAAGAGGTCCAAAATCAGAATTGACGCTGAAAAAAGGTCCAGTTTTGCAAATGCCCCAAAAAAGAAAAATGATTAACCTCTTTAGCTGCAACAGAATGCTACTCCCTCTGTTTCAAAATATAGGTAGTTCTAGAATTCAAAATTTTTATCAAAATATAAGTAGTTCTCGATTCTCAAGGTAACTTTTTCATTTCCCAGTGCATCGTTTCCTGTGCCTATCTCTATCTCTCTCCTCCTTCACTGCTCATTGTTTTCTGTACCCATCACCTTTTTTTTCCTCTTCTTAATTACCGTGTCCAAACTTAAACTGTATATAATATGAAATGGAGGGAGTAGCTTTTTCCTTGAATAACGAGAAAACTGCATCAATCCTGTCCTTTGCTTTCTAGGAAGCTACATCTTCCGTGGCGTTCCTCACACGCAAAGACAACATTCGACACGAATAGACTAAATCAGAAGTGCACAAACACACACTTATACAAAAACATGACAAAAAGAAAGAAAAAAAACTCCGTACTATAGCCTTTAACGACCTCCAATGCGACTCTTGATTACTGTCTTCTTTGCAAGCGCCATCCCCCAACCTGAGATAATCAACTCTTATATATGCGAACGTTGTAGAGGTAGTTCGATCGCTGTCGGAAGCGGTAAGTAGACACCAAAGAGGCACTTAGGCAAACATTGACAGGCAGACTGAGCTACGGACAAGGCCTCCGTACGTAGAGGACACGACATTGAATATGCCGCCGTCGTACATCCCAAGATGAGGCTAGATTTTCACCCCGCATGCTAGCTAGTATCATGCTTAAGTTGCGACAGTTACACGTTCTTGTGAGCCGTTAGAACATTAGTAGAGTGCTGAGATTGATCAATAATTATAACCTTTATGTGATGGCATGGATCAATCTCTGCCATTTGTCAATGGCCTAGCTAGTGACGGACGATATGACACATGACAGGGACAGGGTGCATTTTCTCCATGCTCTCAAAATCCAGCCTCATATGTTGATAAACAGAGAAAAGCATACTAATGACAAGAAAACAATGCATAAGTTTAATGTAGCGTCTATTTCCTTTTTAAAAAAGTTAAATGTAGAGCATAAAAATATTGAGAAATGTCATGTGGCTTTCATTATCCCTTTTGGGTTCCATGATACTTTGTAACGGAAAGGAATCATCACGCTTTTTCCCTGATGAAAAAAGGAATCGAGTGTGTCATTCATTCTTCTTCAGAATTACGCAAAGTCGAGGAGAAAAGCAATGTTAGAGTCATGCCAAATGATCTCGGCGATATATGCACGGCTGATGTTCAGCTTTGAGATAGTATAATATTAGTAGCTTAGTATGACATTTGCGGTGTTCTTTGGCCGACCAAGCACACCAATCCATCCGGACATAGCTCGCAGTAAGTGCGAAGTAAGTCCATGCTGCTGGTCCTTTTTTTTTGCAAACGGTTCTCTATGGAACTTCTGCGAACTACCTACGTGTCACAAACTAAAGAGATGATTTTCACCGGTAGAGAGGTGTGAAGGAATGGGAGTTTCAGCATGTGCGAGAGTGAAATCCAAGTCGCAATGGAGTTTGCATTTCGCCAGAAGTAAAGAGAATAAAACGATTCCCTTCTCGCTGAATTAACGACGAGTTAAAGTACGGGTGAGAATTTGCATAAATTTATCTTTACAATATACATAAATTTCTCTTTGAATTTGCCACATCTCTTTCTAGTTTCTAGGACCGCCATGTATGCGGATCAAAAGGTCCACACAACCAAAACTTACTTCTTCTTCTTCTTCTTCTTCTTTGCATTTATACATCTTTTCATTTCACGCGCATCCCTCTACCCCTCTACCCCTGTCTATCTGGTGCCGGTTTTTTTCGTCACCACCACTAGCTGCAACCTCAGTAACTCAACATCGAATGCGATACAATGAGTAGAACGCAACCCAAACAAGGATAAAAATTAGCGGGTTACCTACTCCCAAGGATCAAATAAAGCGTCCATTCTCCTGCTAGAGAGGAACTGATTCCAAGTGGATAATGGAGGAAGCAACCTCTAGCAAGTAAAATCAGTGAAAACTATTCGTAGAATACTGATCATTGTATCGTGTGCCGCCGTACCCTTATCCAACTGGTAGGTAGCATAACATAGCTAGGATCGCATCGTCTATGCATGGGCTCCAACGGACATGTCTTCAGAGCGCTTAAGGACGCTCTGCAATAGATAACCACGGGCTAGAATAAGCTAAACACACATCTTCTGTTTCTGCAGGCACATGGGTCCGATCGTTGACTACAAGCCTGGAGCATCACGAACTGGTCCAATACAAGCAATACGGAGCATCACGAACTGTTCGAACGAATTAATTATAAAATAAAAGCCAAGCAGCTCGATCGATCGACGACCCCCATGCATGCTTTGTACTCGCCGCATGTGCCCCCGGGCAGCCGGTTGAACACGTACACCACGCCACCCCACGCCACTGGCGCCCGGCATGATGACGGCCATGGGGCATATGATGGAGCACACACAGCTCCTGATCGATTTCTGCAAGAAGCTTCTGAAGCTGTACACATGTGCGACAGTGTGAGTGAGATTTGGATCGCGCGGGGTTAGGTGAGGGAGCTAGCTAGCTAGCGTCTGAACGATCGATCTGATGCTAGCAGCTGCTCGCTCTCCACTAGTAGCACACTAGCGTGGTGGTGCTGGTTGTGTGTTCTCCACTACACGGACCACCATCACGACGCACTGGACGTACGCGGTCGTGGATCGCCTAACCCCAACGCGAGACAAGAATAGCAACCATCCCCGTCCAGCGTCCCGGAATCGCTCTAGCTGGGCATTCCATATTCGGCAGTTTGATTTTGACGACTCCTCGTCGTACGTGGTCTTTGGACTAATGGTGGTGCGACGGGCGGATCACCTCGACCGGCGAGGCCTTCGACCAGCTAGTGGCCGGGCGGGGCCACAAAGTGAGTGGTAAAGTAAATTATTGAGCACTGCACCACCACCAATACTAGTAATAGCGAAACCGCGATGGATGTGCTAGGGATTGGGCTCGGTGGAACCTCCAACTTGTGGAACGAGCGTGACCTCGGCGCAGGTACGCTGAAACGTTCGTTGAAGATTTCATCTGTCCACTATACGCAGCAACCGGCAGGATGGTCTCACTCTCACTAGCTAGTGGACAGACGCAAACATGACGAGGTATCCGTGTAAAGCTCGGCAAGGATATGGCTCACCGGCCCCATGCGGTTTTCAGTCGTGGCACCGGCAGACAAGTGTTTTCGTGAGGAGCAGAGCCGCATGCAACGCACTCGGCGCGGCATATTCCGCGGTGGAGTAGAGGATACGGATGCATGCGTCGTCGGGAGGCGCGCGTGCACTCGAACGAACAGTGCGAGGAAGGAAGAGCACAAGGCAAGCGATGACCTGGGGTAGGAGCTATGCTGTCCGGTCCGGCACGATGCATGCCGCACCACGCGCTCGCGCGCCCCGTGCGTTCATTCCGAGCAGGCGTATAATGCTGTGAATAAAGGAAGTTGCTCGCCAAATATATAAGCGCCAGACAGGCAGCCGTGCAATGTCCAGATTAATGAAAAATTGCAGCACAGCTCGCAAGGCGTCCGGCGCGCGTGCCCGATGCTGACACGCGCACTAAAATACGCTATCGTCGATGCGAACCACCCACCCTGGAGTGGTTTGCGGAGTAATCTAATGGATGGTGCAGCACTAACCCAATAATCTAATGTCTCTCCGGAGCAGCAGCACCTGGTCGTACGTATCCATATATAGCGCCCTGATCTGAAGGTCCGCTTCTCCAACGTCTCAAGCGACGAGCGAGGAGGGATCGATTTCTCATCTGACGATCTCGCTGCTCGGATCCGGTCCGTGCAGGCCGTGCTACACGGAGGGGACGGCACGGCCGCCCAGACGCGCAGCACGCAACGTACGCACGTGCCAACCCACGGGTCGACGATTGGTCTACGGGCTCCTTCTCGAGAAAAATAGAGCAGCAGAGCCTGAAAACACGGGACCGTTCGCGCTGTTCCCGGGCGCTCGCTCCTCGATCCGTTTTCGAGGAAAGTTTGACCGCGCGCCAGACCAGAGTGCCAAGTCCAGGTTCCAAAGCTTGCGGAACCGACGCCGTGCACGGCAAATCAAACCTCCGAGCCGCGCACGCAGCACGCCAACAACGCGTACGTCACTCCTACCTTCAACGCACGTCGAATCGTACGTTCTGACCCGTGGTATCTGAAACACGTACGAACAAGATCGATCGGGGCAGCAAGTCTTCACTGCACCGTGGAACACAGCGAATCGTTGCAGCTAGTGGAGAGTGAACTTGAAGAACGCACACTGACTCGGGCTCTCGTTTGCCACCAAAGGGGCGGGCGGCTGGGTTTTGTTCCACCGTCTTTCTGGAGAACTGTTTCTTACATGATGATCGGCGCTGCGCGTATGTCACTAATTTGTATTCTAGCAGCATTCGGGTCTCGCATCGCACCGACGGTGAGTATATTTCCTTCATATTTTTTTGGTTTTCCAAAGGGGCTTTGATATCATCATGAGTTGGTTGGGTCGTGACCAAGTACACGAAGCAAGTGACGTACAAACTTGACACCAACAGGTCAACACATGCAGGTCTGTCCACACAACTTTTACTACCGGCTCCTCCTCGGTTCTGATCTCTTGTTCGTCAGACGAGGAGTCAACAAATTGTTTTGATTTCCTTATCACAGGAAACCACACGGAAATTACTCGTGATATAGCGCTCGTGACTAGTACGTGCCGTTTTTTCACTCTCGGTAAGACTAGTACGTGCCGTTTTTTCACTCTCGGTAACTTTCGTTAGCTTTAACAGCACAAAACGGGAGTCCTAGTATTTGAACTTTTTTTTCATGGAGTAGCATTTGATTTTTGAATTGTACTGTACCGCGTCGGAGAGTAATCGAACGGAACGTCAGGAAACGGTACGGCCAAAGTGGGAAATGCTGTTTTCCTCACACCGCCGTTGACGGAAATGGGCCCCCCGATCCTAAATAAACTCATCAGTCTTCTCCGCTAAATAAAACGCGCACAGCACAGCGGAGGCGCCTAGAGAGAGCGGAGCAGAGAGGGAGGGGGCAACACTGACACGACACGGGCGCCGCGCACAACGAACAGCTCACCGCTCGCAGCTGCTGCCTGCCTGCCCTCGCTCCCTCCGCCGCCTGCGCGGCCGGCGCGCCTCGACCGACTGCCGCGCGGCAGCCCTGGGCATCGCCCTCTCCCCGTCCTCCGACCTCGCGCGCGCCCGCCGTCGGCAAGGGTGGGATTTGAATGCGCCCGTGAGCCGGCGGCGGCCAGCGAGTCCTGGGAAGGTGGCGGCGGCCAGCGAGTACTAAAGGCGGCGGCGGCGTCTTCTGGGGCGGCGCAAGGGAGGCTTAGCTGTGATTCGTGACTGGTCAGGCCATGGGGGGCGCCAAGGGGGTGGAGAAGCCCGCCGGCGCCGAAGATTGGTGCTACCAGTTTGGAAACAAGGTCCGATTTCTTCCCATTTTTCTTTCCATGTTTGGGGTTGCTCTGCTCCGTCTCCGAACTTGACGGAGGTCATCGAGAAATTTCGCGTCGAGATCGTACCACGGCGGGGTGGCATTTGGGTTCTCATTTCCTTTAGCTCCGTGGGGGGAGAAAATGGTAGTCGACATTTTGGCTTCTTCCAAGCCTGATCTGAGATTTCACTTGAAAAACCGGGTTACTTTTATTTCATTTCCCGTTTCCTCCCCTTTTTACTCTGTTTCGTTAGCTTCTAGTAGTTCAAATGTCAGACTCCGGAGGCCGTAACAGCCGGGGATTTAATTTCGAAGCTTGATTTATCGTTAGCTTGTAGTTCAATTTTCAGACTTCAGAGGCCGTAACAGCCGGAGATTTAATTTCATAATCCAAGCTTCCTTTCTGGTTAGCTTGTGGTTCAGTTCTCAGACTCCAGTGGCCGTAACAGCCGGGGATTTAATTTCAGAATAGAAGCTTCTTGTCCACTTCACGTACAATTGTTAGGTGTACTCTCTCATCGTCCTATCGTTTTTATTGCTTGAGAAGTTAGGAATCTGTTGTCCATTTCTGGGTTCCGTACCTGTTGCCAAATCGGAAGCCACTTAATTTAGCTAGTTGTTCCTGGTTCTCGGTTCATACGTACGCACTACTATCTGTGTGAGCGTTAGATTCTTGTACTACTAGCTGCCTTGGTGAACTGTACGTATCTCAGTGCTGCGTTTGTCTCTCCTTGGTAGCACCAGCGTTTCTCTGATTTCCTTGTTGAGAATGAGACAGGAATCATGATTGATTGAGAGTTGGTTTAAGGAAGTTATGGAAGGAATATCTTAGACATGTGCTGGAGAGCAAAGGGCTTTCTTGATCTCTTGTCTTCTACTATTCCATTATTCAAAAAAGCATGCTGATCTATCTGAGTAAGCAGGGGGAACATAAGTGGATTGGGGGGAGAAGGACCAGATAGATCTTCAGATTTATTTAGCATGTTTCCTTTCACAGTATCCTTTATTATTACTTTTCATCTGGAGCATAAGTTGATGACAAATTAGCTCAAACAGGGCATTGCAATAGGTAGAGAATGGCACATACGTTGTAAATGTACTGATACCTTTGGAATGGTTGAAATCTGTTTGCAGAGTGCATTTGACTTGAAGGCTCCCAAAAAGTCACCCCTTGCATTGAGAATGGTTGTTCTTGCTATGACTATGCTATGCGGGGTATTTATTTGCTCAATGTGTATGAAGCAACTTGGGAGTGAAAGCTGGTCAAGAATAGTGAAGATTGAAGTTGCACAACAACCATGTAACAAATCAATTGTTCCTCCTTCTGAGGTTCAGTTTGTGCATTATCCACAGCCAATAACTTACAGCAGGTGAATGTTCTGCTGAAGTAAAGTTTAAGCCATCTATAGTTGATCTATGTACTTGATGTCTCATAGTATTTTTTTTTTCATAGGGATGAATGCATGTGTAACCCTGTCCGGTTCTTCACAATTATCTCGTCACAGCGATCTGGAAGTGGCTGGTTTGAAACCCTTCTTAACAGCCACATTAATGTTAGCTCCAATGGTGAAATTTTCTCTGCAAAAGAAAGGAGAAGTAATATTTCATCGATAATAAAGACCTTGGATAAAGTGTACAATTTAGATTGGAATAGTAGTGCTTCCAAGAATGAGTGCACTGCTGCCACTGGCTTTAAGTGGATGCTTAATCAGGTGAGTGCGAAAGTGTGCAGCCTCGCATTATTTTTTATTTATTGAGTGTGTCGACCCCTGAAAAGTATGACAAGGTCTCAGCTAGATGTTAGGCACCGTAGTTTCCCTTAATGGCTTTAGCCTGTATAGACTCCTAAAGATATCTCAAGGTCTCAAGTAGCTGCTAAATAACATTGGCTGATTATTTCTGTCCCACATGAAATTATGGTGGTTCTTGTTTTAGCCGTTGGCTTATGCAATTGAATTTCATTGACTGATGTGCACTCCTGATGCCTTGTATCTAGGCCGCAATTGATACGTGCTGACTCTTACCACGAGATATGTAGAGGTGACTAGTTAAAATGTGAATTGTGTTATTTAGAGGTTGAAACTGAAGACGGAGTTCAAATGACTTGCGTGAATGATTTAAATTGTTATTGTTTTATTTGGTTCAAACCTTCTGTTTTGTGAAAATGTTTTTGTTGGTTTCTGGCTCTGCCAATGCAAATGCATTTTCCATTCGAGATGCTTGAGATCGATATACGTGGGGAAATTCATGTGTGGTATAGAATGAATCTTTTTTAGCCTAACTAGATCTTGGATCTGTCACCACTCACCATTATCCTGGATTAGTTCTTTTCTTTTATATTTGTGTTTTAGTTTTATCTAGCTGAAAAGTTACCAGCATTCCTCCTTTTAGACTGTCTTTAGACAAATTAACAGAGTGCAGTGCGCACACAGTTATTTGATAGTCTTAACTATAATGCACATTTAATCCATTACAGTCTCAGTTAGTTGCATCTTGCTGTAGTGGATATATTTTTATTTCTTTTGGGCTGTCCTTACATTAGTTTGAACCCCCCCCTTTTTTTTTCTTTTGGTGGACAGATTGATTAATAAATCATGAATATTGGCAAAGCACGGAGAACACTAACATACAATCATTCTTACAATTTTTCTCCAGGGTCTTGTGGCAAATCATGCAGATATTGTTGACTACTTCAATCGAAGAGGGGTATCTGCAATATTCCTCTTCAGAAGGAATCTCCTCCGTCAGTTGGTGTCGCAACTGGCAAACAATCATGATAGATATCTCAAGCAGTTGAATGGAACTCATAAGGCTCATGTTCATACAAGAGATGAGGTAGTTCTCTTCAACATATCTTTCAAGTCTGATTAGTGAGCTTCTGCAGCCTCTGAGTTTGAGATGTTTCTTTTATTTCCTAATTGACACTATCTTTCACAGGCTAATATACTTGCGAAATATAAGCCCAGACTCAACACAACATCACTAATTTGGCAACTGAAACAAGCAGATGAATATACTCGTGTTGCTCTTCAAAACCTGAAGAGCATCCGCCATATTACTATCTATTATGAGGATCTCATTAGCAACAGAACTGTGAGTTCTTTATCATTAATATGTTCCTTGGTATTTTTTAATTGCCTTTCCTGCCGTTGCTTATAATCACTGCATTGACTTACACCTGCAGAAGCTTGTTGATGTCCTGGATTTCCTCAAAGTGCCCAGGAGGAAACTAGTAAGCCGGCATGTGAAGATACATACCAGGCCACTGTCAGAGCAGATTGAAAACTGGGACGAAGTCTACAGTGCTCTTAACGGTACCGAGTATGAGAGCTTCTTGAATGCTGACTACAGAATATGACAATGCGTGGTCAAGTTTCTTTGTAGATAGATGCCCTTTCGGTGTGATTCTTTCGTTCTTGTTCCTTAATAGCTGGCATCGACTTGCCTGGCGAAAATTTTGATGGAGGCGAGGCGCTTTGCCTGGTTGAAGTAGTGTTCTTTGATAGGTCCACTAATTGTTACACCTGTTTGTCTGATGCTAACTGACCCACTATCTTCTAATCATTGTAATCTATATGTAACCGTACTGAGTGATCAGATAATGTTTCTGATTGCGGTGTCGCATGTAGCTGTTTGCCATCCTAGGTAGTTACATCTTCCAAAAGAAAAACTGCACATTTGAGTTATTAAACAGGCGAGAATTCTGAAGTGCATAGTTCTCCGTTGGTACTTAACGTAGTTCTGTTGCAACTCTGCATACCGGGGTACCATGGTTTAGTCTGCACATAGCCTTTTTTAGATGGACGGCCCAGATGAAGGCTAATGCCCAAAAGGGCTTCTCTGCATTAGTAGTTACCAATTCAGGGGACCCTGATCCCTCATCAGCAGGCTCTGAAGACCGGTGACAGTAGGGAACTGTTCAATGGTTACAATGACCTTTTGGAAATCGGGATTTTTTTTTTGCGAGGGCGGAAATCGGGAATATTTCGGAGCTTGTTGTGACTTTTTGGGCCATAGTCTTCCGGATTCAGACGCGGAACTGGAGTTGTTCTGATCTCTTTACCATGTGATCTTTGCTTGGAGGGCATCTACATCGATCTCCTTTCTAAGAGGACTCTTCTCGTTCTCCCAACGCTTGCTTGTTTTTTCTGCGGAAGGCATTTCAAAGATGAGGTTTGCCAAAGACCGAGCATAGCGAGAGTATACAAGACTGACGTGCGCGGCCCGAGAAATTCAGTTATTGGGCCGGACCGATATTTGCTGTTCGTTATATGGACCATGCTCGTCCGTAAATGGATAGACAGTACCGTGTCAAGTTTAAAACTGTTTCATTTCTCGTGAGATAGTACCATATTTATGTGAGTAGTACTACTAACTAGTAATCAGCCTTTCTCGTTTCTCTGTTGTCCTTGCTCCTGCATTATTAGTGACCAAGAAAACATTATGTAATTAGAATGTGTCCATTATTTGCAACGTAATGCCCACAAATATTATTTGCCGTCAAATAAGGCTATTGATAGTGACAATTCTAGCTAGAATGGTAGATCATTTATTCTGATATATTAGTATACTCTTTTTGCGCACTTTGAAGAGGATGAACGATCAATTAAAATGTGCAAGTATAGAAGTTAACATAATGGGTACTAGATCGAATTAGACCGTCCCAGAGATGCTACAAGGCAAGGTGGGAGCCACCAGGGTGCGGCAGAAAGCTATGCAAGCATTTTAACTTTTGGTCTCCCAGGAGTAATATCGAAACAAAGTAGACATATATGTTTCTTTTTTAAAAATCTCCCAAGGTATAGGTAGAGGCCATGCAAGCACCATAACACTTGGTATATTGTGTGTTATTACTACAGAAGTGAAGAGCTGAACTTGGTATATTGTGTGTTATTACTACAGAACTGAAGAGCTGAAATTTACATGAGCTGTTGTGAATACCTGAGCTGAGTTCTTCTTTCAAGAAGTACATGAACTATATGTGAAAGCTTGGGCCATGGGGCTCCCAGCGCAGTGATAAAGCCACTGGACTGGTGACGCTCTCGCCCAGGATGGATTCCTAGGTGCCGCACGGCACTGTAGCACGAGCTATAGTGTGAGAAGAAAATCCCCTTGCCACTCAAAGCATAGGTATAAGAGAAAAAGCCGAACCACGGTGAACGGCTCCGTGTGTAAAGGTGGTGGTGGTGTGTGTGTGTGGGGAGAGGGGGGGGGGGGGGGGGGGGGGGGTTGGGGTTTTTCTCGATCTGTGTGAGAAGATCATTCGCCTTAGATTAGGGCTGGACTACCGAGCCAGCTCGGCTCGGCTCGGTCCAGCTCGTTAGGATAACGAGCTGGCTCGGCTCGGCTCGTTATCTTATCGAGCTAGAATGCTGGCTCGGCTCGGCTCGTTACGAGCTCGAGCTGGCTCGCGAGCCAGCTCGTTAAGCTCATCGCTAGTCTCCAGCATCTCTGCCGCGACCTGAGGAGAACATTTTCACGCCTTTGAGCACGAAGGCGTGCCGGGCGCTGGATACATTTTCACGCCCTTGAGCGCCAAACCCTAAACACTAAAAGGCATGCCGGGCGGGAAGGCGAAGGTCGACGTCGCGGAGGTCGTATTGGACGAGAGGGGACGGGGACTGGTGACGTGAAGAAGCTGGCACCACCGCACACGAGGGGAATAGGGAGAGCCGCGGCACTGTCCGACTTGAGCTGCCGGCTGTAACATCCCACCCTAATCATGGTCTAAACCTTCTGTTAGTGCACATTGATCACAAATGTTAATGATCACATTGGAGAATTTAATTTAAAAGCAAATCATTTGAAAATAGTCAAATATGAGCTTGAACTAGAACTTCAAAATTTTGCATACAAGTGGGCCCATTTAAAAATTTCCTTGGCATCCAGGGGCAAAAAGAGATTTTTGGAGAATTTTGTGGATTTTTCTACAAAAGGAAATGGGCTCAAATAAATCAAAGGTCATTTATCCAAAATCTGACTTAACTGAATTTTAACTCAAAATTTAAATCGAATTAGGAAAAGTTGTAATAAGGAAAATTGTTCATCTCGGTGAAACCTTGCAGAACTGATTTTATCAGATGTTTTGGAGCACAGTAGAGTTTGGTTTCAATCAATCCAAGTCAGCACGTGCAAATTTATTTGAAAATTCGAAAATTCTACTGTAGCGGCAGGTGTCGTCCTCGTCGTCGCTCCTCCCTCTCTCCGCCCATCCCGGCGAACTGTGGCCGGCGTCACTCGGCACAGCGCCGGCGACCGGTTCAGCCCCCCTTCTTGACTCTTGACTCCAGCTCACGCTCCCTCTCGCTCTCTCCGTCACTTCGCGCGCAAGGAGCAGACGCCAGAACCGAGCCGCCATTGCCGCCGAGCTCGAGCTCACCGCCGCGCCGTCGGCCTGCCGCAGCTCCGCGCTCGACCCCAACAGAGAATTAGAGCGCCGAGACTCCCTCTAGCTCCCCCTCCACTCCATTCGGAAGTTCCCCGACCATAGAGCGAGATCGAAGCAAGGAATTGACCATGGCCGGCGGGTGAACCCGAGTGACCTCGCCATCGATTTCTTCTTCCTCGGTGAGTGTGTATTCAATTACTTGCTCACGGTGGTGCTCACCTCCCTTGCGCACCACCCAGCGCTGACCTTGTCGTACTTTGCGCAGTAGGCTCGCCGGAATCATCTTCTTCCTCGCCGCCGTCCACCGGACCAAGCCGCCTCTCCGACGAACTCCTCCTTCCGGCCTTCCTCCACGTGCACACGTACCACGGTGAGATGCCCCTAGTCGCGTAGATGCTCGTGCTCTCATTGTTTCGCCGGTGTGCAGCCTCACCTCGCCGGAACGCCGTGCGCCGCCGCTCGCCGCCGCCGCCCTCGCCGCCGACGTCACTGCGCAGCTCGCGCACGTGCACACCACCCTGCCCTAGAGCCGCCTCGACGCCCTCTACGCGATGCCGTTGACGTTCACGCAAAAGTCACCGCCGTTTAGCCGGAACGGCGACCTCGCCGTCGTCCCTGTCGCACGCACGCCGCCATGCACTGGCACTGCTACAGTGCCGCGTTTTCTTTTCTTTTTATTTTTTCTCAGAAATTTGATCAAACTTGTAAATTCGATAGAAATTCAAATGCAACTCAGAAAAATCCGAAAAACATTTTGTTGGATTCCTTGTGAACAGACCTATCCAGTGGTACAACATAAACATCTGAATTCGTCTTAGTTAATGTTATAAAATTCAGAGAAGACAATCAGGAAATCATTTTTATAAAAAGATCTATAAATGCCAAAATTCTGATTTGTGGCACACATACTCCTTTTGAGTTCACTGATCTGCTCACAAAACAGTTTATTGAAATTCACCATATTTTAGGAGTAATGTCAGTTTCAAGTTTCTAGCAAAATCTTTTTTATCATTTTACTCCTGCACTTTTTGGCATCAAATTTTGGATATGTTACTGTACCTAGTATTAGGTTGCTAAATAAAAATACAATTTAATTTTAGATCTTCCAGAAACCTTTTAAAGAATTTAGAAGAAAATCCCTTATTTGCACTTAAGAAAATTCATAAATTCAAAGTAATTTGTGTAAATCACTTGAGACCAGAATGCTAAAATCTGATAAATGGCCCTTCAAGCATGTTGCATTGTGCATAATAAAATCATCATGTCATATTTGTCAAGGAAGTTCCATGAACCCTCTTTGACTTTGTGCATATCATTTCATTCATTTAGGAACCGACGCTGGACTCGAGGACTTGGAGCTCGTGACCGAGGAGACCGGCGCTGACTTGAACGTGCTCGAGTGTGCTAACCACCAGCCCCAAGGCAAGCCCCGGTGCACACCTATGTTTTTGCAAAGTTTTCACTTTCTCACATGTATGCGGGTCGTGAAATGTGCATTACGTATAGGACTTGATTGAAAACTTAGTTGCATGTATTCCCAGATATTCCTATGGGTTTGGTTCAGTTATGTTCTACCACTCGTTAGTTTGCTATGCTTAATATCGAGTCATCGGTAGCAACATTCGAGTGGTATGGAGATCACTCGATGTAGGTGGTTCAGATTTACTTTATGTTCTCACATGATGATGATAATGAATTTGAGACCGAACGGGGAAGTTTCATGTGTAGGTTGGGGTGACAAGGCTCGCCTTGTTCGCCATAGCCCCGTTTGTGTCGGTTGAGGACCGTTCGTTGTGTCCCCGCTGAGCAAGTTTGAACAGTACCAAGTGCATGCTAGTAGAATGGGAACTAGTAAACTGAGTAGCTCGATGTTGTATGTGTTGGACGGTGCACCCCCTCTCTTTTGGTGATGAAGATGGAATGGTGGTTGCGGGTTTGTGTAGGAAGGGAGGGCACACGGGCTAACCACGGATTGCCTAGCGCGGGTATCGCGTGGAGGACGTGTGTCCGGGAGAGGTGAAATCGGCTCAACCTTACGATGTCTTGTGAAAAGTTGCCGTGCGTGACTCTTTTGAGTGTGCGTACGTCGTGTATTCGGGTTTCGCCTGCAGGTGTAAATCGATTCGAATCGCCGTCCCTCGCGGTTATTGAGTACCACTTGTTCACTGTGTCACATCGTAGTAAGAAGTGCACATGATGATGTTTATACGCTATTGTACTTCAATTAATTGTATTGCAACCATGTATTGCTTAGTTAGGTTGCCAATATTTATATTAATGCAAGAACCCTTTTAATTTGGCTAAAATATGAAAATAAGGATCAATTATTAGTGCTGTTTTTGCAATTAAAGTTCAGCAACCTGGTCAACCCCCAGCATATTAGAAGTCGGTCTTAGAAGGCCATCTTGACGGGTAAGACTTGCTGAGTATTAGTTGCTCAGGGTTTTGTTGTTTAAAATTTTTGCTGCAGGTATTCCCAATTGTAGTTTCTGCGGTTGTTGTGGCAAAGTAGTGTGGGAGGGTGAACAGCCCAAGGACTGGTCTATTGAGTGGGTTCCCTCCTCTCCCAGCCAGGAGCAAGGTGAGTGAAATCGTATCTGCGGGCCGGACATGATTTCCTTGTAGATATGTATCGTCGTGTGTTTCGCTTCCGCTCGCTTTTATGTAATCGAATTTCAAACTCTTTTATGTAATATTAACCGAACTTCGAACTTTGTATCCTATGTTAATCGTGGAACCAATGTAATAACTGAACTTGTTGTAAAATTATTTTACTTATGCTTATGTGTGTGGTCATGTGCATACTTGTTTCGCCAAGTATCCCCCGATTATGATCCTGGTTAGCCAAACCCCTCATTAATTTGAGGTGGGGTGCTACACCGGCCGCCCCGCATCACGTTTCCTCCACCAGGCAAGCTCGCAAATGAGCAATGAGGGAACAGAGTGACAGGCCAACGAGGCAGGCGGTGCGGCTCACGAAAGGAGCGATGCAGGCATGCTATGGGGACTTGGGAGGAGACAAGGTGTGGTGACAGCGTGATTCAGGAAAAGAATAAGGTGTGAGGAGGGAGGAGGGGACCGAGAAGTGATGGGCTTGTTGGGACTTGCTGGCTCGTTTGGCTCGCGAACAGCTCACGGGCCAGCTCGAGCCGGCTCGTTAAACATAACGAGCTACAAACCTAGCTCGGCTCGTTAGAAAAAGTGAACGAGCTGAGCTGAGCCGAGCCGAGCCAATCACGAGCCGAGCCGAGCTAACGAGCCACGAGCTTTTCGTCCAGCCCTGCCTTAGATAATGCCCGAGGGTCGTCATACCCCCGCAGGTCGAGTTTTTTTTTTTATGTGAAAGTTTGGGACCTTTCAACTCACTTCCTCTTGAGACGGCGAAAAATGTTCTACTAGTAGAGCTGAACAAATATAAATTCAATACCTGATTGTAAATGTAATGCTATTGTCCTTCCATCTATAGCTATTCTCACTCTTTGCTACAAGTTGATCCAACTTACGGATTCAACTTCTTGATGTATGATCTTATCTATCCATGTGGAAGTATTCAGACCTAATGTAGACATTGACCATTTCAGGCATTCAAATGTTTTGTATATGATTAATACAAAAATATATACTGCAATTAAATATTTTTTGAACATAAGCATCTGTATTTATCTTCTTTACTAAACAGAATAGTTATCAATTTTTTTTGTTTCTGTTACTCATTTTCTGCATTTATCTCTTAGAGTGGGTTGTTCCCGTCTCCTTTTTGTCTATGAAAATCATTGTCAACATTGATCCGACTGTTTTACTTTGTAATTGCAGACATTTTGTGCATGTACGTCTGGTTCTTCAGCTGCTTTTACAGCTGCAAGCCGACTCCTTTTGAGGCGTTTTATTGTTGTAGTGACGTTGATCTGAACAAAGTGAATTTACACGACACAATAACAATGTGGAAACGGTCTTCAGTGATCACCTTTGAACGTTCTACGGGGAGGATTCTACATCGTCTCGAAAAGGAAGAAATGAACTTATAGAAGAGTAGGTAGTTCACAAGACAACAAGGGCTTCCGGTCATCTTCCTCTTTTTTTCCCTTTACCTTTGAAATTTTCATCGCGATTGTGTGCTAATAAGTACGCAGGGGAGCTTTTTCTTATGAGTTTAACTAAAGATATCAACCTTTTTGAATTGCTAACACACGTACGGATATATTGCTTGTTAAAGAGAATGAAGAGGCACCCATATATTTTCCATATGTAATACGCTATTAGCTGATAGATCGGTTGGTTTAGTCGACCACCTCTTTACACTGTAGTAGTCCCTTGCACCCAATATAAATAAAATTTGAAAGCTTTTATGAATAGTAGGGGCAACTCCCAACTGGTTAATAAAATGTATACCTCCTCCCACTGCCTCAAATAAAAACCTAAGTCTTCTTGCAATTGTTTGATTGATGACATATATTAGAAAATTTATGCACAAATATTGCTTTAGCTACCTGCGTCTACCACTATCGACTTGAGTGGAGATAAGATCGCTTAATGAAATTTATATAGTTTTAATGCTCACGGGTAGCAGCAAATGTTTGGAATCGATATACCAAATCAGGGCTAAAGAAAAAATCTTTCTTGTTTGCGTCTGACTGAAGGTTCTTTGACAGTAGATGAGCTATTGCCCCTGAAGTTATCAGCGTAACCTACAGGTTAAACGCAAGAGGTGGCAAAGAATAGGGAGAAGCAAGAACACACATGACGCAACGCAAAAATCGAACTAGATTATATGAAATGTGGCGATGGATTCATTTTGGGAACAGGAGAACAGATAGGATTTTTTATAGACCAGTTTCGCAAAACAGAAATGAAAAGAAAACTATAGATCAATTCCGCAAAACAGAAATGAAAAGAAAACTACGTAACTAGCTAGTTTACACACGAAGCAACTTCCTCCCAACCCCATTGTTGATGGCGGCGTGGCCAGCGCCAGGGCTGTGTCCGGGCGCCGTCGGACGGGCGTCCTCAACATTCCTGAGGGCACCACCGGCGTCGTTTGGAGAGATGACCGTGCCTTGGGTCATCATCCCCTTGGTGGCCTCATCGGAATGTGATAACAAGTTAAACCTCCTATGCATTATGGCGATAAGTTTGCCCTGAGCACATATAATTTGGTTGGATGAGAGGAGGATCATGAGCACCATCAGGAGGGCTACTTTGTTTAGCTTAGAGCAGAACATGGTGGCAAGCTAAGGTAGCTGGCGAGGTCAGAGAAGCAGGAGTAGCAAGTGATTAGTGATGAACTCCTAGAATTTAGTGACGGTGACTATGGTTGTTGTGACTTGTGAGCTTATCACCCAACTCATCCTTTGCTATTTATAGCATCGTACTAAATGGCTTGAAGGTATTTATGTCGACTGTCCTTTGACGCCGAGTTGCCATCAATATAATAGCACGGAGGAATCTTCGCATATGGGTGGGCAAAAAGTGTTCCAGAACATAAGACGTGTTAATGAAATTGCATTGAACACTAAATTCTTTCTTTTGCATGCAAGTAGGCATGAAAAGATAAATGAAGGGCACAAGCAAAATATTAGCAGTGCCCGTGCACTATCTATAACATATGTCTGTTGCTCTGTTATACGTATATGGCAAAAGTGCCCTTGACTATCATCTATGTGGGCAGTACATTATTAAGTCCAAATTTAGAAGAATGATGAATCAATCTGTTCCTGACATGTAGCCACTTTCTATTAGATGGGATGGCAGTTCAATTGGACAATGCCATCGCGATGTCACAAAGTGTTAGGGTGTCACCTAACTGTAAGCGGGGGAGAACACAAGAGAGAACCCCAGCTTTGTAGACAGCTTGGCAAGTTCAATATAATTGGCCTAGTTGCCTAGTGCCTACACTATAGCAAGGTGATGTGGGTGGACGCTAATTAAGGATGCCATAAAGCGCAGTTGTGTTGAAGTGGGAGGTGATCTTAGACCGTGACGATAGAAGGTAGTACATGCAAAAATGGGGTTCTTGATACTAGCTAGCGGGCAACCCCACAAGTTATTAGCTAGGTTGCAAAGTACGACATGGAATCCTAAGCTTGATATACAATTTATGTTTATCATGGGCCATAACATTATGCTTGTCCTTAGGATATATATTACTCTAATGTGTCGTCCCTCTTAACCTAAACTCAAAAGCAGACGCACAGTCCGATCCAGACCCACCGCATGAGTGCTTCAAACAACTAGATTACCCGACAAAGATGGCGTGCGCACTCATCAGTTTATGTATTACTAACTGAAGAGATACATGGGTCATTCGTATAAAGAATCTCGATCGACATGACAATTTAACTAGATAAAAGCACACTTAAGAGTTTCTGAAAGTAATAAAGCTTGCGAGCAAGATAGTGGCATCATTAGTAATCTCTTGCAGATAGAGCACTGGAGCGCTATGGATCATTTCTCATTATACTATATATTTAATAACTAGTGGTGTCAAGATAAGGGCGCATGTATTTCTATGACTATAATTACCCATATTTTTGACTGTGTGTCATCCATGATGCATGCTTAGTGAACCTTCAAATAAAATAACGTAGCTGGGCATGGGTTTTGTGTGTTTCATATATACAAATCTCTTGATGCTAACCATTTTTTTTTTTAAAATCTCTTTTGCTTAGGTTGGAGTTTGTCATACCTCATTTCTGAAATATGTTGTGTATCATGTATCATTCCCTGGATCGGTAGCTGATACGCACAAGAACACATATATGATAATCAAAAGCATACTTCAAATAGATAAATAAGTAAAATACCTGAGATATAGGACCCTTAGTAGCGGTACGACAAGGATTTATAACTATCCAAGTCCATCTGACCGACTAAAGGTAAAGCAAACAACGGAAACCTTGCCTAAAGCCACAAGCAGACTTGAGAAGTAGAACCGAAAACCCAATCGTCATCGTCTTTTATGAAGTCTTCTCCTACTAAACCAACAATCGCAAACGCGTGAGTACATAAAGTACTCAGCAAGCCCTACACTACACAAGGGTATATATACATGCATATTTGATCTTAGCAAGGAGGAGGCTATATGGCTCATTTGCAGCAAGCAAGATTTATGCAAGGTTCACTAAAGCAAGTGAAGGATTCATAGATAAAACAAAGAATTGATTGTCAATATTTTAGTTGGTTGGCCCTGGGGGAGTATGGGGCATTCCCGCCAGTTCCTAAGTTTTAGTTGGGCCTTCTGACCTCAAGGATCATACCGAGCCGGCACACTTGCCATCACTTCCAAAACACGGGCTGACTACAACCCACTCACATGCCAAGGAATAAGAGAGGTGGCTAATCCATACGTGCGCAACAATAATGTGTCATATGCCGTGACAACGTCCATCCGGATGAATTTTGCACTCTGCAGAGGTTGTACATTTTTTCCCACGGGTTATGCACTCTTGTACGGAGAGTAACATAACGCCTAGTCCATCTCCTCCGAGTAGTCTCACAAGTCCACCACGGAATCACACCCAGGGGCATGTGACATTAAGATCACATGCTGGCACTATACACCTGTACTGGATAGCAGGGTATGTCGTGCTCCTGTAACTAATGGCAGGATTCTGCAACTCATACAGGACAGGCGACACTCCCATGAACTGACAACGGGTTTCTCGAGCTGGATCACAGGTACGTTTCCTGGATTTTTTCCTGGGCTTTCGTCGCCTCTACTGGCCTCCAGATGGCATTTGCAAAAGTACTAAGAAGATAGGGTAGATCCTTCCCATACGGGGTTCCGTGGTTGTAAGAGAATCAGTATGTTATCGGGTGTCAGAACCGGTCCTTATATGGCCGGGCAAGCACCAGATCCCACACTAGGGGTCTATCACACAATCAACAATTCACTAGTGGCCTTGCCCGCAATCCAACCCATCCCATCATCACTGTCACTATCAACATCATCACCTAACACAGTTGTGCTACTCCCAACCCCAATATATCACACACACCACCAAACTCATTTAACACAGTTGTAAATCATGTATGTGAGTAAGGTGTAGCAATGTAGAAACATTGCAGCGATCCTAAGCATTCTAATAGCAAGGTAAAAGTGTCATCATAGAAATGATGAAACTATCCTAGGGTTATCAAGGTGACAGGTAAACAAGGGTAAACAAGGATTCAGATATTAACGCCTAAGTAACAGACATCAATATCGATAAGCATGTAGGACCATAGCTACAAAAGCAGTAAAATAACAAGTAATGCATAATACTAGAGTAGGCTCTATAGGTGCATTGCGAAAACAGTAGGTTCAATCATGATCAAGAAGATGTAGAGTTTGCCTTCACTAAAGTCTTCTTCTTCACGTCCTCGTAATCCAGGTGCTCAGATACTTCCTAGAAGCTTGTATCTTACGACTCGACCTTGGGCTTGGATTCTTTAGCTCGTCCTTCAAGCTTGGGTCTTCTGGATCTTCCTTGAACTCTTCTGGCTCTTCCTCGGATCTCACATAAGCTAGCGCATAGAAACATATCGTATGAACAAACTACTGCAAAAGAAAATAAGATAGAAAGGAGCCAAATAAGATTCAACTGACTCCAAATAAGAACCGATAGAACCGAATAAAAGTCAAAAGACACAAATCATGCATGATGCATTAGGTTTTACTGTAGGAAGGTCTTATTATCTTAAGAGAGGTTATTAGGGGTGATGCATCGAGCACTAGGGCTTTTGATGTGAATGACGGATGCTAAACCATGATAAATGCATGCTTGCATGTGTAGGTAGAAACGGCATATGCACTATTTATACATTGGCGTCATTAAGGCTTTATATAGGTCGTAACCTATATAAGGGTTCATGCCACACGTGTACAAGTGCAAGGTGTCATTTTAATTACTTACTTATATTAAGGTATTAACTAATGATGATTAGCTACTAATTACTTACTAAATTGATTGATTTATTAAGACTAAGCTACTAATTATTTGTCATGTGCTCAGCGTATGACGATGGTATGTGTACGTGATCTAGCATGGCATGGGTGCATGGTTGCGAGTAAAATACAAAGATCAATCAAATAAGATTCACTAGCAATTGAAATAGCAATGAACAACAACTACAATAAGTTCCAATGAAAGATCACATATAAAGATAATAATGAATCAATAAGGCCGAGCTATGGTTAAGATGATTGAGCGATAAAAGAGGTTACTAGATTCTGATACGGAGTGATACAGAAAGAATGTTTAAGTTTAACGCCAAATGGTGAACGAGCATTTGTGACATGCTAGATTGATGTCATATGATTTGCCGATAAGGAATATATCAAAAAAAAAGGGAGGAGTTTAAGGTATTAGGTTCTGCTGGTCCATCTTTGAGGCTTTACGAATAGCACCAAAGGGTACTACGCGTTTCTACGAACGCGTGAGTGCAAGAATCGCTCAAAACGGAGTTACGGTTGAAAAGATATGATGATTTAAAGGTTCTAATGGCTGATTTGCAATTACAGAAACAAAACAGGGGCATATCTGTAATAACCGAAGGGTTCTAGGGGTTTAGTTGTAATTACATAAAGTTTAGGGGGCTCGGTGCAAAAACACATGGACTGAAAGGATAATTACAGAAAGTATAAGGTTGTTTATTTAAAAAGGACATGACCTAAACAGAATTAGCATAAAGATTAGGGTCTAATCTGTAAAAGTACAGGGCGGGGAGTTTTCTAGGATTTTCGGATTTATTTTCCTATTGGAAAAATATGTGGACCGAGTCCACGGGCTCTGTGGACCCGGGCAGGGGTCTGATCCACGGCTCACGGTGGTCCAGAGAGATCTGGTGCGTTGGATTTTAGATGGGCGGCCGAGATTTAAAAACGACGAAAGGGTACGTGGTTTCTAATCCTGGCTGCCGATCTGGGAGCGGACGGCTCAGGGCGAAAGGGGCGACGCGTGGCGGCCGGCGGCGACGGAACGTGGCGGCGCCATGGCTAGGGCTCGCCGGAGTAGCCGTTCCGGCGCTCCGGTGGGCCAAACGCGACGAGGAAAGGCCCAGGAGGGAGAGGAGAGGGAGGCAAGCTCACCATGGTGGCGTGTCGACGTCGCGCACAGGCGGAGACGCATCTGCGGCAGTGGGAGGCGGAGCTCGGTGGCGGTGCTCAACGGGGAACGGAAAGGAGAGCTGCGCGTCGAGTTCCTGACGGCTGACGAGGTGCGCGGCGTCGAGGCAGAGTCGGGCGGCAAGGTGTCGTGGAGGAAGGATGCAGGGACGCTTGTGGCGGCGATTGGGCGCGTCGACCGGCGGTGGCGCTCGGCGGCGTGGGTGAGGCAGTGCAGCGCGTCGCGTGGGTTGGGGAGGTGCGCGTCGACGCGGTGATTCTGGCACGCGCACGAGGCGACCGGCGTCGAGCTTGCGCGGCGACGGACGACGGCGTGCGGCGGCGCTTCCGCGTAGAGGGCGCTCTGGTGCTCGCCGAGCTGCATGAAGGGGCGTGTGCGATGCAGATGAAGCTCGCAAGGCTGGAGGGCGACGGAGACGGGCGAGGGCGTTGCCGGGGAGGACGAATCAGGCGGTGACCGTGGACGGAGAAGAAAGGGGAAAAGCTCCGATTGGAGCTCGGTGGTGGTTGGGGTGAGGAGCTGCGCGTTGGGAAAGGAAGGGAGGTGTGTTGTGCGCTCGATTTTATAGGTGAGCGAGTGGGAGAGGGACGAGAGAGGTGCGGCGAGTTGCGGCGGTCAAGGCGTCGGCTCCGGTTGTCGCGAGTAATGGCGACGGGACGCGACGACAGGGGATGGGCGTCTGGACGATGACGAGGGCGAGGAGATGGCCTCAGGGCGAAGGATGGGATGGATCGAGGAGGCTGCTTGCGCGAGATGACGGCGAGGCATGGATGCTCGCCGGTCTTGCGCGGTCGTCGGTCAAAAGGGGCATGGTCACTCTGCCACGATGGGACGAGACGACAGGTCTTGGGGCGAGCACGCGGTCTTCACGCGGTCGTCTGCCACTCGAACGCGACGGGGCGCTGCGGGATGGCGTGGAGCGGCGTCATGGCGGCGACGTTGACCAGAGGTAGGAGATGAGGCTGACAAGTGGGGCCCGCACGTCAGCGAGAGAAGGTGGGGAGAGGGAGTTGGGCTGCGATGATGGGCCGAGGAGGTTGGGCGCAGCCCAGCTGCTGTTGAGGTAGAAAGAAAGAGAGGGGGAGTGGACTGGGCCGGGGAGAGAGGATTCGGCCCGTGAGGAATTAGGAATTAGGAATTAGGAAAAGGTTTTCTTTTCTGGGATTAAAAATGAACTCAAATTTGAATGGGTATTCAAATTTGAACAAGGGGTTAGACAGATGAAACACACAAAATTTAAACAAGTAAAACAAAATGCATATGGTGAAATTTGTGCAAGTTTTAAATTCAAGGGTTTTAAATTCGAGGTGAATTTGCTAGAGTTTAACATACATTTGTTTTAGTTTGTTATAAATTCAAAAGTTCAAGCTTTTAGTGAATTTTAAATGAAAGCAAACACTTGAGCACTAGTTTTAATATTTAGAAAATTTCATATTCTAGCTAGGTTTTTAATTTATTTAGTGTATTTTGTTTTGGAATTTCGTGTCAAGGTAGGAGTTGGACAAAAATTTAAATTTGGAGTGATTTTTATTCCTTTTTGTTTTGCTTTGAAAATTTGGGGTGTTACAGAGTTGGTGCTATGAGCAATTAAGAATGCGAAATTTGGGAGAAAGGGAGAAGAAGGCGAGTGAGATCCCTACGTCCGGCCACCCTAGGCCTAGGCATGCAAGGGATGGGGCGCCGGCAACATGGCATCGACAATGCGGGTTGTGATGGCACGGCTGGAGATCAGGATTTAGGTTAATTCTTTCTTGATTCTTTTATTGATATTGTCTCTCTTTATATTGAGACTGTACAACTTGACTCCCAAGTAAAAGTAATCAATTACGATTTGTAAGACTCTGAGAACTCTAATCTTATCTATATATCTTATATTGATGCAAGCCACTAGCTATCACTAATTGCTATAAAGCTACAACAACATTAAGCCCCATCATCTCAATAATCTGCTCCGTCAGTTCACATGGCTGATTACATTTACACCATCCATTTCCCCATTGGTAGCCAACCGAACAGGTAGATGTGCATTTAACTGCATGCGTTCGGAAAAAAACAGCTCATTTATTTCTGTTATTCACCCTTCTATAATGGGCACCGATTAAAATTATTGTGGCATTGGAGCGTTCAAGGTCCTCATATCCTCTACAACCCTGCACACCGCCTATTGGATTTGCACTTGACCTGCAGATGTTTGAGTCTTCCTCTCTTCATTCAGTCATAGCAATCCATTACATCTCTATGGTCCAGGATCCGTCAAGGTTCCCCTCAAAATTGCAAGGCTGAGATGGAGTAGGTAAAGGCACTTCAGATCTCTTGATATGTTTATGATGTTGAAATGGCAAATTTCAGGTACACCATGGCTCAGAATTAAGTTGCTGCATCATATTGTCTTTTCTTCCCAATTGACTGAACGGGCCATGTCTGAATTAGTTTCTTTTTTTTTTCCTAGGTTCATCGGGCTGCTGATTTTATATGACTTTTTGCATTTTCCAGTTGTCACCGAGAGAACGAACGAAGTAGTAGTCCTGTTCATATTCCAATCAGCTCTCTTTCCACTGTCATCCAGATCTCTCTCTCCCCTATGTTTATCGATCACATTCGTGTCTACACGATTTAGCAGACAGAGTTGTAAATATTTTCTTTTTCCAATGTTTATATATAAAACTTTTGAATGATTCAGTAGTTTTTTTTTTCATGCCAATATTTTATGAAGAGCTAAGGACTACTGACCTAACTACGTGAAAGTAATCATTTTTTTTTCACAAATATATGGTTGCTGCCGTGCTTTCAAATTCCATTCCATCTTTCGAATTTTTGTACCTCCTGAATTACTAATTTTGCAATGCAAAGACATCTTTTTCTCTATCACTTGACAGACTTTGCATGTTACCTTAAGATGTCATTCAACTGTATGAATCTTCCTTCCATCATATGTCTCTCAAAGTAGACGTTTTTGAAACACCCTGCAACAACGGGCGGGGTATCACCTAGTCTAACTTGGCAAGGCAACACATGCGGAACACTGCTGTTACAGACTTACAGTAACCAACCTGATTATATTACTGGGCCCTCCCCTAGGCCTCTTGGCAGCCTACTAGGCCCTCAGCCGTATTCAGCCCATAACAATTGGAATAATCTTTGAGAAACAAGTCTATTATACTCCCTCGCTGTAGCACCCGTAATTTTTGATCATTTCGATAAACTTAAAATTGGGACTTTTCAAAAATTTTCAAATAATAAAAATAGGCTAGATCAAAAATAGGACTCAACTAAATTTTTCTCGAAATTAAAACCATGCATGAAGCAATCATGTGCATTTTTGCCTTTTTATTGTCTTTATTTAACTGTTTGTGTGAGTGTTGAAGTCCAATCCCAAATTCAAATTCGAATTCTCTTGAATTCCATCCGAAATCCAAATCAAGAAATAGATAAACATTTCCTGGCTTGATGGGCCGCTTTCCTCCTTTCTCCCGCGTCCGGCCCAACTTCCCCCTTCCTCTTTTCTCACCCGCGCCCGGCCTCTGGGCCGCGTCGTCCGCGCGCGCCACGGCCCAGCTGACGTCCGGCCCGTCCGCCCGCCGCGAGCCGCTGACGAGCGGGCCCGTGCCCTTCGTCAACCTCGCACCGCCGCCGCCGCCCAACCGGCCGGCGCGAGACACGGCATTAACGGCGTTGTCGCCGCTCCTATCCTCCCTCCCGCCATTTGGCAGAGCGTCGAGCTCGCTCTCCCGCTCCCCGTCCGGACCCCTCACCTCTCCCGCGACATCATCAAAGGCCTAACCCTAGCCCCTTTAACTCCGGTGAGGTTGCGCCGCCCGACCGAGCCCGCGGCGGAGCGCAGCACCACGTCGCCGTGTCGCACCCGGGCCCTCCCTCTCCTCCGCGCCGCGTGGCCTTCACCTCAGCCCCGTCCCCCACTCTCGCGCCGCGCGCCATCTCGATCTCCGGCGAAATATCCCGGCAGCCGCGGGATATTTCCCGGCCCTCTCCACCGCCTTCGAGCAAGTATAAAAGCGGCGCACCGGCCATCTTCTTCTCCTTATGCTCACACTCACCCTTTCCTCTCGCGCACCAGCCAACCCAGCTCCGGCTTTCTCTCCCTCTTCTCCAACTCCGACGAGCAATCCCGCCGCCTCCCAACGCTCCCCACTCCTCTCCGAGCTCAAGGTGAGCTTCCGCACTCTTCCCCGTACCTCTAGCACCCCTCCTTCTCCCTTCTCGTGCACTGCAGCCTAGCTCTCACCGTGCGCCACCGCCGCCTCCTTTTCCTCTCCAACGCCGGCCGCCGTGGAGCACTCCCCGGCCAGGCCGAGCCCACTGGTAGCCTCCACACGCTCCCGCGCACGCGCACGGGTGCTCCAACTTGCACCGCGCGCGCGCGCCTTCGTCGCGCCCGCCAAACCCCGGCCAAGCTCCGGTGAGCTCGCGCCGCCGCTTCACGCATCGCTCACGTGCACACGTCCCTCCGCCAGCTCCGCCATAGTAAGTAGGCCACCGACACCCGCTCCATCCCTCCTTTCCGCCAGCTCCAGGGCACTCCGACGAGCCCTCCGGTGAGGCGGGAACTCTTCCCCCGCCTCCGCCGCGCCGGAGCCACCGCACCGCGTCGAGCCCGCGTGGCGTCCGCGTGGCGGCCACGTCGGCGCCGCGTCGGCACGCCCCATCGCGTGGCGCGCACACGTGGTGCACGCGGCCCACGTGCACCACACGCACGCGTCGGCTCGGTCCACGCCACTGTGGACCGAGTCCACAGAACAGTAGCACCCGGGGCCCCCGGCCCCAGCTGGCCCACATGTCAGCCTCTGCTACGCGCACAAAAATGCTGGGTACACCCGAGAGTGTACACAGAAGTAAATTTCGGGCACATTTCTAATATCAGAAAAATTCCCAAAAATATCCAAAAATCCCCAAAATCATTTCTAACACTTTTCCAACCTTTGTGCACCTCTGGAAAATTAGGGTGGAGATTATACTTAAGTAAAGTTAATCAACCCCTAATTTAATCCTTTTCCCCTAAATTCAAATATTCTTATCTTTGTCGTTTTAACCCCGAATTCCATGATTCTTGCACCATTCTTCATCTAAAATCATCCTCTACCATATTTCATCAAAACCATATTTAGTGGTGTATTTTATTTATTTATTTTATTTTAATGATTGTTTAATTGTGTGTTAAGCGGTAGATTTAGCTTTCCTTTTATTTAATCGATAGGTGATCAAATCTTCGAGGAGGAACACGAAGACCCAGACTACGAAGAAGGCTTAGAGGAGGAAGATTTTGGTGAAGGCAAGTCCTAACCACCTTGATCATATTTAACCTAATTAATTCCTACAAAATATCCTATATAGAGCCTGTGTGCAAATTTAACATGCATCGTCTTTTAAAATGATTTAAATGTTAGAGTAACCTATCATTGTTGAAAGCCATGCCTTGTTTATTGCTATCCTTAATCCATTGTTAACCCTAGGTTCCAACAGCATTAATCTTTAATGATTTGTTGGAAAATATTGCCGCTTAGGTTCTATCACACTGTGTTAATTAATAATATTGCTTCACATGTTTTTGTGTGAAAATGTGTGAGTGCGACTTGGTGATGTGTGTGTGAAATAAAAGGGATGGGCTTAGTAAGTGAAACCCATAGTGGGGGTTATGTGTTAGACGGGAGCAAGCGAGGTAGTCCTCAGTGGGGAGGCTATCTCTGGGACGCTACTTCTCGTTGGAGAGTAGCTATTGAAGATGCTTGCTTCGGTCGTATAAGGACCGGTTCATGTGCCGCCTTGCCTAGCACTTGAGTGCAACCACGAGCCCCTGGATGGGCAGGGTTTGGAACCACACCCTACTAGTGATCGCCCGGTACCACCAGGAGGCAGGGAGTTGCAATCGGAAGCCAGGAGAGGATCTTGACGAGGTTGGCGTCGGATCTGGCAAGTGAAAGCTATTTGGCTATGCTATGCCCATGTGAAGCCCCTGGTCGCTGATTTTCCGAGGTGGTACCGTGGTGACATTAGGCAGGTACGGAACCATTAGCATGTCTTTCCGACCCACGACGGTGGAAAGGTCTGACATGCCTCGTGGGTAAAGTGTACTACCTCTGCAGAGCGTAAGAATCTATCCGGATAGCCGTGTTCCACGGCATTGGACAAAGCGAAAGCAATGGCCACACAATGATTAGTTCTCTGTGTGAGTTATCCTTGGCGTGTGTGTTTTCGGAATAACGCCGGTTTGGAGCCGTGTGCTGGTTTCCTGCCAGCGTTAAAATTTGGGAACTGGCGGGAAGGATTTATTCTCCCCCTGGGCCACTCAACCCTACTAAGATCTTATCAATGATGACTTAGAGTTTTACAAAATGTTTTGGTTTGCAAAACAAACCCTGCATTGAAAATTGGCTTTTCGGCCGATCGATGAAAACCCCAGCCTATTCCTTGGCAACATCCTTGCATACGAGTCACCCTTGTGTTAGGACTTGCTGAGTACCTTATGTACTCACTCCCCATCTTAATCAATCATTCAGAGGAAGAAGCAGAATATGACTTTCAAGCCGATGGCGAAGAAGACTAGGGTCGTCACGCGCAAGTTTGACAGTGGAGTGGATCTGCTTCCGCCGTCCGTTGCGTAGAATAAAGTGTGGCATTGCTGCTTCCCAGCAATGGCCACTGTGGTGTGATGTGTGGTGTTGTAAGGCCTCTGGCCATATCAAAGACCTTTTATGTAAATTAAAAGGCTTGTAATGAGCTTTGGTAATAAATAAAGGTGTGACTCTGAAGTGCCATTCTGTGAGAATGTCCGTATCAGCGTCTGATCCAGGGACTGATACGGAGGATTCAAGTACCTCTGAAAAAGGGGTATGACACTCGCACAATTCACTTTCTCCATTTTTTCACCTTAAACAAAATCATGGCTCATTTTACTTCCCAAACAAATCCATTCAGTACAAAATACACCCGATTCATGTTTTTCTTTTTTGTTCT